>JAJOOO010018974.1:0-10476 GCA_029582685.1 Solanum piurae | reverse complement strand
TATTTATATTGGAGAAATTCAAAAGCATTATCTATACTCAGTAAAATGCAATTGATTATCATATATGTACTAGCCTAGCTAATGTTTCCTTACAAAAAAATATCCCTTATCATGCATTTTCAATCCTCTATCTTTAGAGCATTTCGACAAATGGTCTATGAACTAAGCACAAATGTAGAGAGAATATGCAACTCTGCATTTTCCAAGTTAAGCTAAAAATATTCAAACATAGTCACTACGATTGACTCTTGGGGGGGGGGAGGGGGCTTACAACCAAGTCGCAATCTACTACCTTCATTAGTAGTTTAGCAAGACCCAAATAATATATATACACACACACACAGAGACACACACTAAACAATAGACAATGGCAAATATCATCAGCATCGATATCAGTCTAGGTCAAGATAAATGGAAGATACTTCTGGAACTAGTTTTTGGTATTTGGTATGTTAACTTATTTCTATCTTAAGCTCCTTGTCTAGTCAAATACTTCCATATAGCACAATCTATTTTTATATTACCCCTCTTAAGTATTTTCTGTGTTCTTCTTGAGCCACAGTATCATACATGCATTAAACTTTAAAGAAGGCAAATAGTAGACAATGGTGTTAGGTCCCCCTCCCTCTTTCACAGAGATACCCCATGCAGTATCTTGAACATTATTAAAGATCTATCTATTCAAGAAACTGAGTTAATATGTTATCTTGGCGCAAAAAAAACTAGGGTTCAAAACCTAAAATCTTGAATTTGTCTGTAAAATCAAATCAATTAAAGCTCTGTCAAAAAAACCATGAATTGTACCTTTATCCTTTTCTTCACCATCTTATTAAGGCCGTGTCTACCGTTGTAGAACTTGAATAAATAATGTATCCCATAAACCTAAAATCTTGAATGTTTGGCTCTAAAAACAAATAAATTAATTTTGTACCTGTTCTCCCATAGACGACGTATGGTTGTGAAGCTCCACAACATTAGACATGGCCTCTAAAGATGGTGAAGAAAAGGAACGAGGCAGTATACTAACTAATTTCACATCTTGAAACTGATGGGAGATTTGGGATTAACACACACCAATGTTTATATAGGGTTCTATGCCGCCTTGACAAAAGAGAGGGAAAAACAATGGTATTTTAGGAAAGTATCAAATTAAGAAAAGTTTCCACATAAATCTAATAATTCTCATATTAGGAAAGTATCAAATTAAGAAAAGTTTTAATCACTAAACCCACATACATAGTTGTTTGTTAAAGAAGACATCTCATATCTGGCATTATATAAATTCAGATTTGGTTATCATCTACCGAAAAGTCTAGCTATAAGTACTGACCCTAGAACTGAAAGACCTTAAGCTAGTAGTTAGTCTTTCCCAAAATCCTTTTGGACTTTTTTATGGTCACTTTAAAAAAAATACAAACATTTCTATTGCTTCTGCCTCGGTTCTACTCGGTATAGCATAGAACTATCTGCAGTCACCACTAGTCTGAGAGTCACTACGATAACCACCTCGAGCTCCCTAAGCTTCACCCTTGGTGCCCTTGGCACTACCTCTAGCACTCTGAGAAGTACCTCGTGTCGTTATAGCTGGTGTAACACGAGTAACATGTGATTCAGACTGGACAGTAGAAGAAGCATAGGGCAATCATTTGCCTTGTGCCCAAACTCCTCACAAACAAAATAACCACGGGGACCAGAACCGTGCTGAGAGTAACCAGAAGAGACTGCACACACTCTATGACCTGAGGATCAACTATGTGTATCCTGATCGGTTTGACTAGGACTGGATCCACTAATACCATCTAAACTTTGAATGGTGGTCTGCACTGGTCTACCCTGATAACTCTGTGAGCCCTAACTTGATTAATCTCTACCTCTGGATGAATGACCACTGAACTGACCCTGGCGACGAAATATCTTGGTATTGATGCCCTGACTAGTATGTCGAATACTCTCAATCATCTTGCATTGTCAATAATACTCTGGAACGTACCACTTGATAGCACAAAAGAAGTTGTGGTCTCCTAAAGATAACTAGCAAGCCCATTTACCAACTTACGGATCCACTCAAACTCTATGGGAATACCCAATATGGCATAGCGGGACAACTCATGCAAACGACCTCATACTCAGAAATTGATAAGGAATCATGCTCCAATCTGTCAAACTCATCTTTACACTGATCTCGAAGGTTGTAGGGCACAACTCTCTCAAGGAACACCTCAATAGACTGCTCGCATCCCATAACGGGAGAACCAACGGGCTTTCAAGCAAGAAATGATCTCCACCACTCCTGAAAACTGATAAGAAGTGTAAGACACCCCACGAGCCTCTAGAATACCCCAGTTGAACAACCTGTCCTGGCACTCAGTCAAGAAATCATAAGCTTTATCTCCAACTGCACCATCAAATTTGAGAGGTGTTAATCTAACAAATCTCTCAAAACTCTTCTGCTCGGCAACAAACATGGCCGCACTAGAAGAAATAGGTGGAGATGTGAATCTCAGAGGTGCAATAGGAGGCACTGAAGAAGGACCAAGAGTCTGAAATCCCACACTAGGCCCCAGAACTAGATGTGTAACACCAATTGTAATAGGATAACTTGAAGTACCCATAAGAACATTAGAAGGAGAGACACTATCCAATCTAGCCAATAACCTGACTATCAACTATGAAGCATCAGAGTACTGTCTTGAATCGAAGGAGGTTGGGTTGGTCCCTTCACCTTAGTCTGCTGCTCAATAACATCATCATGCTCATGTACAGGCTCAAGCGATGCCTCTCTAGCTTGTCCTCGAGCAGGTGTTGCCCCTCTCGCTCGGCCACGACCTCTAACTCCACCACATCCCCTACCTCACCCACAAATCGGGGCTCTAGCAGTAAGTACGCCCTCGCCCTCTGAAGTATTGGCTCTAGTCTTTGGTATCTACATAGAGAGAATATATTAGAGGTATACAACACTTGATATGAATAATTCGCATAAAATGAATCAAAGGAAAGAAATTTCTCCTATTAGATATCTTGTAGCCTCTCAAAGATAAGTACGAACGTCTACGTACCGATTCACAAGACTTTACTAAACATCAATGCTCTTTAACTTATTAAATTGTGAATCCAGCGCTTTGATACCAATTTGTTACGACCTAAAAACAGAGGTCATGATGACACATACCCCAAAAATTCCAAAATGGTGTGTAAGCCAAAAGAATCACACATACGAGACTCTCGAAGGAAGTCAGATCACAGACGATAGAAAAACAACAAGGAATATCCTAAAAATAGGTAGTATAAGTATAAAGAGAATCTAATACATTTCTAGAATCTAAACTACATCTCAAGTTTTCAAAAAATAAGTTGAAGACTTTAAATGTTAGATGGAGACTAATGATGTTCCGAAAAGCAGGATCTCACCACAACTCTGAAAGAGAGAACTCTGTTGGATCCAATCAATTGCAACGAGGCTCACGCTGACTAAGATTTGCATCAAACGGATAACAGAAGTAGAAGTGAGTACAATTCACATATACTCAGTAGTTTGGACCAACTGAGTATACACAACTAAACAAACTTAAGAAATAAACTATGAACGCTTTCACTTGCACGCAGAAAAGTCTCATTCCGACATCGGTGTTGTCAATTTATATAGAACAATGCGAATAAAGTAAAAACATAAGAGTACAAATAATAACTAAATCAACACATAAACAAGTAACTACAACACAACAAGATTGGCCAGCGATGCAGTGAGATGATAATATGATGTGGTGGTACCAAGGCAGTCGCACAACCTGCCGTATACACCTTGCTGAGCCTCTAGCTTCTAGACTAAGACCTATTGAGGACTCGCAGTCCATAGAACAATCTCAATATTTCAATGCCTCGTCAACTTACCACCTCAGTATGGTCAAATATATAAGTAAGGTGTCACATTTTCTTTCTAAAAATAATGTATTTGTCCACTTTCTCATATTTTCATGAACCATGATATGCTGCATGAGGATGAATGCTTCACAATACATATAACACAAGGACATAATCAACTCATCAAGAATTTCAAATAGAATCAAGTTTCAAAACTCAACAGGTCATGAAGCATGTTCTCATATGATAGGGATAGTGAAGGAAACCATTTAAAACCAACCTTTTACCACTTAGAAAACATTTTTGTTCATTTTTAATGTGGTTCGAAAGTCAACTCAAACCCCTACTCGGGCATCTCCACGTCAAATATAAAGATAAGTCGCATAGCCCCTCTCTCAGGCAATTACTCAAATATCATAAAATTTCCACAACAATTACATATATCACACAAGCCTCCACACAGGCTAAGCAATACAAATAGGCATCATACAGATTAAAACAGGAAGATCAACACTTACCAGCCTCTAAAATATGTACTATAACTCATTTCACAGTTGACTTTCTAAGAATAGGTTAATTACTTATCTTAGTCTAAAAGAGGGATAGTCAAACCTATCTCAAGATCGAAACTTCACCCGAAAACCTTTATCGGAGAAAATTCTCAACCATACACTAACTGAAATGATCTTGAACTATCAAGAATGGAAAGAGTTAATCAAAAAGAGTCCAATGATATCCATATTTATAGGATATGAAATCAGAGGTAAAATAGTCCAAAAATCACTTTAGAAATCGAAAGGGTAAAATTAGATTTTTAGTGGAAAACAAGTTCTACAAGTCAAGAGGAGTTTGTGGTTGAAAACCCTGTTAAAAACAAGCAAGAATCGAGCTCCAAATCAAGAAATTACTCATTTTTCAATAAACCCCATTATCCACATTTGTAATCTTGATTTTTAAGTATTTTGGAAGATGAAATTCGAAGAAAACGATATAAAATCGATAAAGGGACTTATCTACACAAGTTTTTCTCAAGAAAATGCTTCCAAAGTCTCTCTCTCAAGCTCATAATATGAAAAGAGTGGAGAAAAAATTGAAATGAAAGAAAGGAGGGCTGATTTTAGCCATTAAATGACTGTTTGACTGCGTTGACCTCGGTCAACATCAGCAAAATTAACTCCCTAACTTATTAAAGTCTCTGAACAGATCATCAAGATTTATTCGGAACCCGATAAAAATAAACTAATTATGCTACCCCATTAAATTCAATATTTCGGACTCAATGAAATCGTCAGATTTCTAAAAAAAGATCATTTTGACAGAAATACCCTCTTGAACCTCTCTTTAAGCCTAAAGCTCAACTTCTCGCCTAAACACCCAACTCTCAACCTAATACCTCGAAAACCTTACGAACCACTATATCAGCTCAAACTCGACGTTTCGAACGCGATGGAAGTGACGGAATTTCCATCTGACGCTCAGAACTCAAAATGTTAACCGAAGTCAATCATATCAAAAATTCTCAACTCAAGAGGGTCAAATCACCAAAATCACACCCGATCACATTGGAGACCACACCAACCATTCCCGAAACACAAACTAAGCATGAAAATGCTACAAAAAAGGGCAGAAAGGTGATTTCACACTTAAAAGCAAAATCACAAGAAATAGGACATTACACCTTCTTAGTCGTGATTCGGTCTCTGCCGTGACGTCAATATCTCTGACTTGAAAGAGCAGAGTTTAGGATATCAAAAAAGTCAATTAAAAATATATTAAAATATTAAATTGTCATAAATAAAGTCGTTATATATGTCAGGTGGACGAATATTTTATGGACAAATGCATCTAAAAGCATTTCTAGACAAGCATTTGATCTAATCAACGTATAGGTATGCTTCACTAATCACTGGATAATAGGTCATGTAGAAAATTCACATTCTCAATAGTTCAAATATAAAACTCAATTAAATAGAATAATTTAAATGTATTTTTTACTCTTAACTCATACTTTTACAGTAGGTTCTGTACTTTCTAAAAGTAGTTTTGTCTTCCAAAGATTTATTCATATATATATATAGTATAATAATAAAACATTTCTTTGAGATTAATTTAAATGAAGTAATATAATAAATAAGTAAGGGCAAATAGCTTTTTTTTTGTCCTTGAAGTATTACCTTATTCTTATTTTAGTCTAAATATTATTTAACTAAGCCTATTAAACCTTTAATTAATATAAATGTGTGATTTGATTTTCATTACTATCAGAGGTTAAAAACTTAACAAAATCACATATCAAAAAATAAATATACAAAAAGTAAAATAAAAAATGAATGAAAATAGATGAGATCTTAATCAACCTCTACGTAATTATTACG
Source organism: Solanum piurae (assembly GCA_029582685.1). NCBI lineage: Eukaryota > Viridiplantae > Streptophyta > Magnoliopsida > Solanales > Solanaceae > Solanum > Solanum piurae. The sequence continues at coordinate 4,243 of JAJOOO010018974.1, read as the reverse complement.
ATGACTAATTTTTTGAGGCTTAAATCCATAAAAGCATCGATCACCATAAATCTATTTCTCTTCTTTTCTTTAATAATCTAATGCTACTTCACATTTATTTTGCTTAGCTTTATAAAAAAAATTCACTTGAGAATATTTGTACAATGTCATCTTGTTTCTTCCTAATAAAATAAATGATTTGGGTCTGAGGTAATAAAATATATCTAAGTTAAATATGTGAACATGTTGGCCTACTAAAAATTTCCTATGTTTGCTTGTTTTTTAGTTATTTAAAAATCTCCTATGCTTGCTTGTCTCTTTTTAGTTATTTTTTTTTTAATTCGGTTAAGTTTTTAACATCCGTTAGTATTAAGGATCAAAATCACACAATATATTAATTAAAGGTCTAATGAGTCTAGTTAAATAACATGAGGCCTAAAATTAGGATAAGATAATAATTCTAAATTATTTGGGATTGAAGCGTTATTGGTGTAAAATTTGATTTATGTAATATAATTAAACGACTTAATATATTGATAACTCCTTTAATCATATATATATATATATATATACTAGATTAGTGTTGCCCGTGCTATGCACATGACCAATAACAATTTGAGTTTTAATATAATGTTAAATGTGTCTCGTGCATCTACATGTGATTAAGACTCTCAAAGAACAATAAATAATTTAAAAATTAGAATAAACATGAAATATCACATGCATTCATCATTTTCTGAGTCAAGGATATAGCGAAAACAACCTTTCATCATTTTCTTAGTCAAAGGTATAGCGAAAACAACCTTTTTATACCTTTTTCAGAAAGAAGTAAAGTTTACATAGAGATCTAGGTAGGGCGAGGGGTTCATCCGAACCCTCCTCCAATGAAAAATTATATTATGTATACATAATCAAAATTACATTATGTTCCTTATATCTAGAATGTAGTTTCTTAATTATATCTAGTCTAGAACGTAGATATGTTTAGAGAGTTGGTATTACTCTTCAAATCACTATTGCGACAATATAGCATGTTCCTTCATAGGACACTTTTGAAATTTTTTATGCATAATTTATATCAAAATCAATAAAAATAGTACAATTTTTAAAGTACTTAATCCAAAGTGTAAATACGACGTACCATTATATAAAAAATCACTCATATGTAGCAAAATGGGAATTACAGAAAGTCTAGGAGTCACAAATAACATGTAAGATTAGTGGATATGTTAGTGTAGTCCAGGAATGATTAAAGCTAAAATTACTCAACCATGAATGTAAAACTTCCTCAAGCTTAGTCATTGCACGCATTAGAATACTTGTAGAAAAAAAGGAAAGTTTTGTTTTGACAAATTGAATTGATTATATTCTTCCACACCATATGTGGTCTATATTATTGATAATATAGTTGTTTAGACTTGTATACAACTTGAAAATGACGAAATAAAATAACATACAACATAAAGAATAAACAATAATGAAAACCCAAAGAAAGAAAATGAGTGATGAAAATTTAGCATAGAATCAAGAAAACAGATGAACTCACAGTTGATAAGGTGATTTCACTAAGATTAACTACAAGATATATTATGGCGCTTGATTGAACACGATATTTGTATCGGGGGTGGTATAATTAATCCTTTTCTGCATAATTGACTAAAAAAGAGTAGTCGTTTTTATCCCACTTAATATTCTTCAAATGAGCAAATTAAACTTATAAAAGCTCGCACCACAATATTCTTCATAAATATTCATTGTTGACCCCTCTCTTGGAACACATGATTAAAAAGTTTAATCTCAATTACAAGAATTTTTTTTATTAGATGAACCTATGGGCGCTTCTCTCTCCCAATAAATACCAATTCTTTGAACCCCACATTTATATTAGTAAAAAGAGAGTGGTACTGTAGTAAATAGTGTTTATTTTTCATTCTTCATTGTATTGTAACATAAATTATAAATATCACTTATTCAAAAAAAAATATTAGTATAATGAATTGATTTCAGAAAGTGCAAGATCTTTAACATAGCTGCAACTCTCCGCCTAATGAAGAGAGATTTCGGAAGAAGAATAATGACAATAGGGATTTACTATCAAATTAAAGATACGTGTATCCTACTTTTAACATATGATTTACTATCAAATTAAAGATACTGGAACAAAATCAATATGCTAAGTTTAATTCGTTTATGAAAAATCTTGTACCACAATAAAAGAAGGAAATAAAAGAATCTTATATTCATTCTAAGCCAATCAAATGTCATGATATCTAACCATCTAACGAAGCATCCTTTAATCTTATCTTGAGAAACACGATGACAGAACTCATCGTGAATGCAATAAATTGACATTAAAGGTCCTTATTTAAAAAATCATTAATCGACGGGTCCTTATTTACATGTTTTTTTCGTTGAGAATGCCTTATATTTACATAATTATAGAAAAACTTATAGTGCAACAAATATTCATAGCAACCACAACAAGAAAATCAAAATCAAGACAAAAATTAAAATCACAAAAAAGCATGGAGATATCCCAAGAGAAAACGATAACACGACATATAAGTATTACCTCTAATAATGCAATAGCAGATACGATACGCCAAACAGTCTGCAAATGGGAGTAAACAAGTAAAGCAAAACAGAAAGGTTATAAATATATATATATATATATATGATGTAAAATGGCTCTAGAAACGGATAATCAAATTTTGTCTAAAAAAAATTAGAAAATAATTTTTTCACATGTATAATAGCATCAAAACACATGATATCAAACTTCTAAATTTTGATTGTGAATATTCCAAAACAAATGCTTTAAGCTAAATATGTAAAAATAATATAAATCATAGGAGTAATAATTAACAACTGAAAAGACATAAAAAAATATTGATTAAAAAAATTATTTTAATTTCAAAATTTTAATGATGCCATTTAAATTGAGACAAGGAAAAAAAACAAAAGGAGCACAAAATAAGGAGTCATAGAAAAGTCATTCACAGATGTGCTCATTTATCGGAGAATTCAACTCCTTGTCAACATGAATATTTTTTTTGTAGTGAAGTTATAAAAGAGACATTGGGCTTTTTAGAAAAGTATTTCGTAATAATAATGACTTATCCATAAATATGGATAAGTCTAATAAATTGGAAATAGGTTTGCCTGAAGACTATTCTGGAATCACCTAAAAGAAGGTGAAATGAGAGGTTCTAGAACTATGTTGAATGTGTGGGAATAAAAGTTAAAACAAGAAATTGATTATATCCACTAAATTATATTTTTGCCACTATTACATACATTAATTACCATTTTGCCATTGGTCCTCCTTTGGCTTCTCACTTCTCTATAGTAACTAGATACGGGATCCCGTGCTAGCACGGGGCCCAATATATTTTTTAATTTATGTGGTACATATGAAATTTGAAGTCAATTAATTTTTTAGTATGTTTTTATATATTTTAAGTTGCTAATTATTTTTATCTATAGTATGTTTTACATAAATATATTATAAATCACAATAATTAACAAGTTAATATAAAAAAAAAACTTCTAAAAAATTGATTGGCTTTTGAAATTTCATTTGTATCCCATAAATCAGGATAAAGCAAGTAATATATATATATATGAAAATTACATAAAACGTATTATAACTCACAATAATTAGCAACTTAAAATATCTATATATCTATATTTCTCCCAATTTATGTGGTATAGATGAAATTTTGAAAGTTAACAATTTTTTTTATATGTTTTCAAATATTTTAAGCTATTAATTATTATGATTTATAATACTTTTTACATAAATTTTTTATTTATATAAAGTATAAAAGAAAAAAAAATTAAAAAGAAAACATAAATGTCAGCATGAGTCCAATCTATGTTAATTTTTATGTTTTAATTATTGGAGAGCCAACTAATTTTTTTAAAGGGTTTTTTTTTATAAATTTTAAGTTGTTAATTACTATAATTTATAATATTTTTATTTATTTTAAATCAATATATGTTTCTCTCTGTCTCAATTACATGACACATATGGAATTTGGAGAGTCAACTAAAATTTTAAAATATCTTAAGTTGTTAATTATTATACCTTATAGTACTATTATGTCATTTTCAAATAAAATATGTTATTTTTTTATTTCAATTTATGTGTCATTGATATAATCTATGCTATATATATATATATATATATATATATATATAAAGGAGGAACATAGAGAAGGTGATGTGGCACCTCTCTATTTCTTGACATTTTTTTTTATTT
>JAJOOO010018971.1:0-19437 GCA_029582685.1 Solanum piurae | reverse complement strand
AAATGAACTTGACTCTATACTCTTTACTTAACTTGAAACTCTATACTCTTTACTTAACTTGAAACTCTATACTCTTTACTTAACTTGAAACTCTATACTCTTTACTTAACTTGAAACTCTATACTCTTTACTTAACTTGAAAATCTATACTCTTTACTTAACTTGAAACTCTATACTCTTTACTGAACTTGAAACTTGAGCCTTAAAATGAAGTTAAAACGTTCAATAAAGACTCTTGAAAAACTTTAAAAACTTGCTTTGACTTGCTTCATAACTTCACTTGACTTTGATCCTAACTTTTCCTTGAATTGGATTATGGATTCAAAGTTCATGATTTGTGATAGGAAAGGTCTCTTGATGTTTAAGAATAGTTCGATTAGCTAAACTTGAGAAAAAATATCCGAAAACATCGTCTTGGAACAAGTTCGCAACGCTGATATGCTCCTAAATAAATGCTCGTAAAAATTAATTTGAAACAGTGGAGTCCGCGTCCTGTCCGCGACGCGGAGCAGATTTTTGTTCACAGGGGGAACAAGTCCGCGACGCGGACTTGTTTCATGCAAGCAGCCCGACTTTTCTCCTTCATTTTTCCAACTCTAAACCCTCTTAACTTCAAAGGTTCTTTCCCCAAACACTTGGGATCATTAAAACCCTCAATATACAATAGATTCAACTCGAAATTTCATCCGAAAACATGTACCAAATCAACAAGAAACTTCAACACAACCACAAGAGTTCAACAAACACAACCAATCTTTTTCTCGGAATTAAAACAAGTATGGCGTGTGGGGGAATGAACCAACCCAACACTATGATCTCACATACCTTAATAGGGATCAGCCCCGACGAAAACCACGACGATCTTGACGAACCTTGCTTCTTCTTCTTTTTCTCCTCTTCTTCTCTTCTTCTCCTCTTCTCTCTCAAACCCTCACTCTCACTTTTCAAAGGGAAAACTGATTTAAAATCAGCCTAGACCCTTAATATAACCAAACGAAATGGTTAGGGAAAAGGCCAAAATACCCTTACAAATTCGGATGAACTTCCATGTGCCAACAACCCAACTTCCAAAGGGAATAACTCACTTATACAAACTCGGAATAGCGCAAACTCGGCGGCGTTGGAAATATCATTCCAAGAGCTTTCCAAACATAACTGGAAATACACATAACTCATCCTGATATAGGAGTTATGACCGTTCTAAGTTGACCAAAAACTTACTTTTTCCATACTTAACTAAATTTCCAGATTTTGAATTCTTTCCAAAAATGACTATTTCCAAATTTCAAGCTTCTTCATAGTTATTTCAAATTGTCGGATGTTACACCATAACTCTTGAATTCATAATTCACATTCAGGAGAGAGTTAAGAGTAGATTTCAAGAAAGTCTTTGAGTTCAATTGTGAATCCGTTGAGATCAACTATCGATTTGAGCTAAGTTTTGAGGAAGTAGGTATAAGAATGAGAAGAGTCGGATACATGAGTTTCATATTGTTATGTAGACCCTCGAGTCGAGTTGTTCATGCCCATAAATTCCGCAGGAACTCCATAAGTTGAGTATCTTTGAGAGGAATAGTATATTCAAGTTCTAAGTCTTGAGTATATAGTTCCTAACCCTTCTGAGATTATATTCCTAATCATGGAACTATTACATGTTACCTATGAAGTCCTTAAGTTGAGTCATTCATCCCCATAAATTCCTCATGAACCATATGAGTCAAGAAACCTTGAGATGAGGAGTATCTTTGGGTCCTTGAGTTGAGTAGTTCATGTCCATAATTCCGCATGAACCCTATGAGTTGAGCATTCTTGAAATAAGTATTATCACTGAAGTTCTTGAGTTCTGAGTTGTTGATTTTCGAGTATTGAGTTCTATATATATGGTTATTGAAAACCTTGAATTGAGTCGTTCACGTCCATAATTCGGCATGAACTTTATTCTGAGAAGTCATTTACAGATTTTTCTAAACTTGTTTTAAGACCTGAGCACTTGAGTTGAGAAAGAGTAGAGTCGAGTCATTTTCTTTAAAATAATATATGGGAACTAAGTATTCCCAAGAGTAAATGTTTTCACATTTAAAAGAAGAGGAAACTAAGATTTCCAAGAGTTATTGAGCAGTTGAGTAACATCTCTTTTTAGAGAAATATTTTAAGTAATAATCTCAAATCACAGAAAGAGTTATGTTTTTAAAACATATGAGCTGGGTATATTTTGGGAGTAGTATTGAGCACTGATATGGAGACGAGTTCAGATAACTCAAGTCTCCATAAACCATGTAGCCGACGTGGGTAGAAAGGGTCATACTTTTTAGATGATTCCTTAGTGCTTTTTAGCACAGACTAGTGGATCCACTTAGTTGAGAGGTCTTATACCTTGGCAAAGTATAGGAAAGTTCTGGCAGTGTGGGCGAGACGTTGTATCATTACATAACTCATAGTGATGGTTGTCGGTTAGAGAAACTCCCACAGAGTTATATTGTATTTTTATATACACACTGTGTATTATTGTATTTTTCAATACATTGAGTTGTTATCTACAGTTTTACAGCTTTCCATATGTATTGCATCTTTTACTATTGATTTATCCTTGAGTATCATGAGTTGAGTCTTTCGAGTTGAGTACTTCTGAGTTGAGTAAGTTTGAATAGTTTTGAGTATTCCTTGAGTTGAGTAAGTTTAATTTGAAAAGAGGTAAGTATGTTTCCTTTTTATCAAGTTTCAAGCTTATGTTATGCTTTAGAATTCCCCTTACATGCTCGTACATTTTATGTACTGAGCCATTTGGCCTGCATCATTTCATGATGCAGATACAGGTATTCAAGGTCATCAATAGGAGCTTCGTTGATAGCACATGGAATTTGAGTTAGCTATGGTGAGCCTCCTTACTTCCGGAGGATTTCATTTACCTTTCAGTTATATCAGTTGTTAGGATGTCGTGGGTCTTGTCCCGACTTCCATCTTTGTCATTTAGAGGCTTCATAGATAGACAATAGAGTTTCAGAAGTCTGTCCATTTATTTTGTTAAATATTTTAAAGACTTGCGTTGCCTATTTTATGGCGAGTTGAATAATTTATTTTTATTCAGAGTTTTTCATTTGAGTTAAAGCTTTGCAAAGTTGAGTTTACTGAATTTTTATTCAGTTTTTAAGCTTTGTATGCTTGAGTTAGTCGTCCGCTTGTAGTCAGCCAGGATGAATGTTCGCTTAGGGACCAACAATGGTTCTCGAGTGCCGGCCACGTCTAGGGTGTAGGCTCGGGTCGTGACAAAGATGTTACCATGTGATTTTCTATTGAGATCGACACTAATATAATGTTTATCACTATGGAAAGATAGTTTTGCTATATCTAGAGTTGACAAAATCAGCTCATAATATTATAACCTGTCAAATTCATTCAAATTTAGATTGATCCAACAGTGAAGAAAGATTCCAATTATACTACATGATTTGAGATTTCAATGTATATCAATCTTAATTAAGGAGCTATTAATGAGCTTTTATTGATCTAGAAAATGACAATACTCATCGAGCAATTATAGACATGGATGCTAACATGTTACGTTGGCACAATTGGTAATAATTCTTGACGGAACCTATCTGTGGCCACTTAAAGTTGACATCAACTTTCACTTAGACACCTCAAATTAAGGTTTGTTCATTTTAGACACCCATTATAAGGCTCCGATGTGTCATTTTGACACTTTTTAGACAATCAACAAAAACATTAAGAAGAGTGTAACACACTCGCCGTCTACCAAAACGACCGGAAATGTTTCAAAAAAAAGTAGGCATATGATGTACAAAAAGTTCACGCCCTTCCTTACCTCTAAAGATAGATATGGATCCAGCTATCACTGAAAGACTTTCTCAAATTAATCAAAGAATTCTAAATGTTGAAAATGAAAGGCGCGAACATTAGCAAGCTGATGATGTATCAAAGTAACGAATTAAATGAAGACATTTGACATATATATCAAAATAAGTATTAAGAAAATATTGCAAGTAAAAACCTATTTAGTTAATTACTTAAAAAATGTTACATTTCAATTATTTTTTAAAAAAAATTGATGTTAGAATCAAGTATGATACTTTGCTCAACATCATATCTCAAATAATCTGTACTGAAAGTAAATATGTATCATGTTAATTTCATGCTTAAAAATCATGAAGGTTAACGAAACCATAAAAATCCTGCAAAACTTTTGCTCAAGCCTTGAGATTAGAAAATACTTGTAAAAACTCATGCATAATCGCTTTAATTCATAAAGAATTTCTGAAGTAAATTATTTATCTTATTATGTTATTATTAATCAAGGATTTCTTTTATAGCTAGAAAAACATTCATATATTAACATAAGAATAGCTTGAACTTGAGAATTCCTTCTATGGAGTTCTTGGAGATAAAGTTTAGGGAAGAATCGTTATTGAAAATCCTAGAATTCTTAAGAAAATTTTGAACTTGGAGCCTTTAGATCTTGAATAAAATAAAAATATTCCATTCTTGATGTTCTTAATCTTTGGGAGAAGGAGAATAGAAATTTTGGGAGTAAATATATATATATATATAATTATATATATTAGGATGTTATTAGGTTAAAAGATGAATTTAGGAAAGCTAATGGAGGATAAAAGGGCAACAATACCCCTCTCGGAACATAAAAACACAAGAAGAATTAAAAAAAGACTTTTTGATGAATCCAGTATGCCATTTCGGTGATTCGGAGGGCCCATCACCAAACTATTCGGCAAATCGTCAAAGTGGGCCTTTGAATCATCAAAGTTAACCGTTTTTGAAGGTTTTCGGATCATTTTGGCGATGTAGTTTGGTGATCTGTAAAATGCTTCGACGATTCGTCGAATTGACAGATGTCATTGTCAAACTCTCCAGTCCAGATACATTTTAATAAAATAACCATAACTTTCTACTCCAAAATTGGAGTAATGAACGATCAACAACGTTGGAAAAAAGCCTGAAAGACCTTTATATTGGTGGGTCTTAGTCTTTAAAATGCTTAATATCTTAGGAGTAATTATTGCTTGAATTTGACCTTCGTAAAATCTTATATCGAAACTCAATTGATAAGGAAATTAAATTTTCAACTCAACTTTGAGCTAGAGGTTTCTTATGACCTTAATTCATGTACAACACGTTTTCTACACTAAGAAATTGATCTTGACACCTATGTATAAATAGAAATATTTGATTTGGGTCTATACATAATCAATGAACAATTTGAACCTTAGTTTATAATTTGTGGGTGTACAATATCTCCCTAGTGGGATCATTTTTCCACCAATGAAGATGAAAACTAGAATAGACATATGAATAGAGTAAACCAAGATTTCTTTAGGCTTTTTGCTCTATATATACTAGCATAAACCAAATTGTACTAAAAATAGAGTGTGGTCGAATAGATGTGCTACAATTCATATATAAGATTTCATAATACATTATTTATGTAAATTGACCAATTTATTGGTCTAATTTAACTGGTCTACAAATGACAAGTTCATTTTGTCAAGCTCAAAATGTCATTTTATCCTAAAAGACCAAATTGACGGTCACATGATGTGGCACACCAAATCAAATGAAAGAGCCAATAAAATCATGTCACCTGTTATTATGACATAGTATACCTAATCAAATCAAAGACTAATGAAAATGTGTCATGTATACTAGTGACATATTCTATCAAATATGATTTAATTGGTGGAAAAAAGTTTGTTCCCGTAACAACTCTTTCATTTCACAACTATGAATATCAGTCTTCATAATTTAGAAAAAGTCTAGAAATTGATAGCAAGAGAGAGCTAGTGGAATCGAAAATGCTAATTTCTATGTATAAGCCAAGATTCCGAGAACATTCGAGCTAAAGATCATTTTTGGTAATGTGGAATCTAAATCCATTATTCGTTACAAACATCCAAGTGTTCACTGCAAATAATTAGTCAAATCAAGTCCAAGACGAATATTCAAGCTATTTCAACATTTGTATCAAATCAAATTCATTTAACATAGTTCGTATTATTACTAAATTATCATTTAACATAGTTCGTATTATTACTAAATTATCAGAGAAATATCATAAAAATTGTAACATTCATTATATTTGAAATCAAGTACTATGATTTTTGCAGCATTTTTCTGTCTTAATTCTTATTTTTCTTGGCACAAATTTTATCGTTTATAATATCTGCTAGACCGTGAAATTAGAAATGTTTGTGGACCTAGATTTCACATTCTATTTTGTTCTTTAATATTTGTGCGCTCAGAGTAGGGCTTTTCAAAATCGATCCAAAATTGTTAAGTCAAATCAAAAAAAGTTATTGATTTATCGGTAATGGGTTATTGATTTAACAATTTTAATTTTTTTATTATCGGGTTAACAATTCTTAACGGTTTGAGGTTTTTTTCTATGGATTAACCAATAATCCAATAGTATATTAATAAATTATATTTATACCATTCAGTATATAAAGCCCTTGATTTACGATTTAGTTTCATATTTTTATTTTTGGCATCTCAAACTTCTGGTTATTCTACGATGTGTTAGACTGTTAGTGTTGTTTTTTGAGAAAGATGCAATCTATCAACTCATGTGCATGGTTCATTTGGCTTGACATCATGTTTCTAAGTGATTTTCAATCATTTATTTTTTTTTGTCAAATCTTAACAGTTAAACCGATAACTGAACCGATAACGATTAATAACCGATAAACCAATAACTGAACCGATAACGATTAATAACCGATAAACCGATAACCGATAAGCCAATATCTTAATGGTTCTTAACGATTTAGCATGTTTACAAATTGATAACCAATAAATCAAATAAATAAACTTTAAAACCGAACCGACCGATACACAACCCTACCCGGAGACATCGTACAAGAAATGTCTAACAGCTTGCAAGAGATCTACCAGTAATGTATCAAGGAAAGTGCACACTAAGGAAATAGAAAGTGCAATAAACTTAAAATTCTATATCTTCACAAAACAAAAAGAATGTGTATAGAAATGGGATTTACTCTTATACATAGAAAACTCAAATGAAGACAAAAGGTCAGAATGAGACATCCGAAAATCCCTTGTTGCTGCATTGAGAGTTTAATCATCTTATTGGAACCTTTATCCAACCATTTGCAAAAGCAATTGCCAAGATCACAAAGGGTGTTGACATTCCAAATATGATTATATAGGGAAGAGGTGTCATCATAGGGTTCTCCCCTGCTCTTTCTCCTGCTGATTGCCAATACCTATAACACCCAATCTCTTTCACTAATTTCTCTCAAAATATATATCAAAATTCCCTATGTGGTACTTCATATAATATGTATCAAAATCAAGAAAACCAAAACAAATTTTAATCATAAATCAATAAATATGCCCCAATCTCAAAGTAGGGGTTGTTTTTTCAAATGGTCACTCAATTAATAGTTATTAACTCAGAAAGTCATTTTTCTTCAACAAAAAGTGATTTTATGAGATAATAAATATAGTTGAGTGATTATCCAAATATCAACTCCTCAAACTAGTTAAGATTATATTGGTGATATGAACAATTTATCTCAATTTTGTTCTATTCATAACAAACCAATGTGGTGTATGCCTAGGTGACTACATTCCAATTATGTTGTTCAGACTTTTCAAAAATTTCGTTGAGTCTTGGCGGATCCTTCAAAATAGTGTATTTTATCAGGATCCAATACGAGTATAGTAGCATTTTTAGAGAATATGATCAACATAGATATCTACAACTTCTTTTCAATTATTCAGTAACCAAAATTTACTGATTAGATTAATCCAAATTCGCTCCAAATAGTCTAATTAAAGGAGCAAAATTATAGCTTACCATAAGGTTTTCTATTCTAAGTTTCAAACTCGAGACTCTGGGATATATAAAAAAAATCCCAATCATTTCACCAACAAATTCAATGTTTTGTGGATTTATCACACTTCAACTATTTAATGTCCACTACATATGCTTTGCAATTACCAATAATTTTTTGATCAAATAATATATTTATATTAAGAAGTTTATAAATTTATACAAATATTAAATTCAGAACCAATTATTAACACTTGAAATTATTATTATAAATTTCAGAACTCATAAAATTAAAATTTTAACTTCGCGACCGACGATGATAAGCATAGTTAGAAGCAAAAAAATATGAGTGATGGAAAACTTACTGTTCAGGTTCTTGTTCTTTAGTAATGAATTTCTTCTTCCCATCTTTCTTGACATCACCCTCTCCTCCTCCTATCAACAATCATACACAAAAAAAACATTTTCTTATATGTAAAACATTAATTTAATATCATAAACAATAAATTAATAAATGAACTTAATAAAGCCAAACCTAATTTTGCTGAAACTGTGAAATGACTTCCCCTTCTTTTGAATGAGGTTGAAGTGAGAGATTGTGGAAAAGGTGAAAAAAGTTCCCTGGACAAAACTCCAAAGTTCATGCTAAGTGCACAAGACACAGCCATATTAGCTGCAATTTTTTTTAAAAAATAAATAATTCCTGCAGATAATCTGTGGATGGATAGACTATATATCTTGTGACTTGTGGTCAAAATTTTAACTAAAGTAATATCTTCAAGATATTTCAGCTAGACCTCCCAATGTTTAGAGTATTGTCATTTAGACCCTTTAGGTTAAATAATTTATATTCTGCCATATTCTTTTTAAGAATTTCTCTTTAATCACAACCAACTTTGTCATTGATCAGCATTTTTATACATTTGACCATCCCTTATTTATATGCTTAGGGGTGTGTCAAAAATGAGCCCAACTATAGGTAATCCATCCAATATGTCTAGAATTTTAAGGGTTAGATTCAAGATAATTTAAATTGAGTTTAATTTCAACTCATTCAAGTCTTAACCCATTTTAAGATAATTCTAAATTGAGCCCAATTCAATCTCCAATTTCAATCCGCTTTAAGACTCTTTATTTGCATTGATGTAATGTATGTTCCTATATTGAATGTATGAATTATTAGTTATTTTATATCTTTTAGGATTTATCTATTCATTTGTAATTATTTTTTATTAAAAAATTCTGGAGTTGAAATTCAAATTGTGGTTATAAAACTTAAATAACAATATCTTAAAATTATTGAGATTAAGCGGGTCAAATTGGGCGGCTCAAGACTCAACCCGTTTTAAGCCCATTTGAGCCCAAAGTAAACTTGGGCGGGTTAGGACCCAACCCAATTTCTACTTTAACCTATTTTAATATCTCCAATTTCAACCCAACCCGTTCATTTGACACCCCGCAGAATTATTATTACTATCAAATGAAAAACTACAAATTCTAATGTATAATGTGCAAGTCAAACAAATTTCAGAAATATATAACCCTGTTAATAGTAAATTAGTTTGGGAACAACATTTATAAGCACCGAACGACTAATTTAAAAATCTTAGAATTTGAAAAGGTAAGGTAAGAAAATGAAAGATAAATTATAGGAATTGAAAAAGTTAGTATACTGGTATGATGTATAAATTATAAGAATAGAAAAAATTAGTATACTGGTATGATGTATTACTTTAAATCAATTAACTTTGTATAAATCGAAATGACTTTTGATGAAAATAAATTCTTCTTCTTCTACTTTTTCCAGTCTCAAATTCTTTTCTTCAGTCTCAGATTCTTCTTCTCTTTCTTTTTTTTTTTAAAAAATATTCAACGTACTACAAACGTGAATCGTTTTGAGAAAATTGTATAATTAAAGACTCAAAACATCGAGAGGATTTCATATATAAAATTTGGGGCTGTTTATAGGTGATTTTGAGTTGCTCGATATTGAATAGTCAGTGTATACTTCATGTATAGTTAAGTTTTATTTAGCTTTTTGAGTATATCATAATCTATAGTCAGTGTATAGTTCATGTTTAAGTATCCTTTATTGTATAGTAATGTATATTTTATATAATGTATTGTGTAAACAATGCATATGGATATATGTATATATTTTTGATACATAGATATACATCATATATACATGATTATACACTATGTATACAATACCGCTACATAATATTACTATTTATACAATATGATCATTACATGTACAATAATTATTTTTGTTAAAAAAAAACTGTCACAAATAATTCTGGAATTCAGGCCTTCTTACAATTAAGTGTCTCAAGACTTCCTTGATTGAGGTTTTCGTGTACAAGAGATGCCGGAATATAGCATGCCAAAGCCAGTTGCAGCTAGCTGATGATTGCTACTGTGAGATATGCACTATTAGGAAGGGTTTCTTCAGCCTATGGATGTGTGTAATCTGCAACAAATTAAATTTGATTTTGAAGTGAATACTTGTGATTCGTGTTCTCATTGGACTCGCACAGACTGTTCAATTTGTGATAAATAAGGATTGATTGTTCTTAAAAGGCTTATTTTCCGCTGTTAGGGAATGTGACATCCTGCATTGATGGAAGTCATGGTATAAACTTCAGATGTTGTCACAAGCTAACGAAGGCACCGTTACGTTGTACAATGTATACCTGTCTTAGGAGTTAGGTGTGCAAGGTACCTCATTGTGATCCTCATTGGCAAATACAATACAATGTTTCTGGCTGGACAAAGCTTGTAATGATACTTGATGAAGAAGCTCTAGAGTTTTGGAAACATAATAGTTAATAGATCTGCGTCAATGTTAAGAGAGACAAAAAAAAGGATAGATGCCTTAAGTTTCCCTTTCATGCACTTTCTTTCTTCGATCTCTTCATTCATTTCACTAGATTATGGAAAAATATATTCTATTAAGAAGGAGACCAAGTTAGAAGACAAGAAAATCGAAATGGAAAAGAAAACAGATCACTTAGAAGACTAATTCAGCAGTACATTCCCACTATGCTGCAGATTCTTAACGTTACAACTCCCAAAAGACCACTGGTCTTAGCCATATATAGAAAGGAAAATCACTTTTTTGTTATAGAACATACAAGTGAATGGAACTTTAATACAAGAGATATATATCCCCGTTCCTGCAAAATGCAAATAAGGCCTATTCCATGGTGCAAATTTCTTATTACTTTGCCTACACATAATTATGCAAGTTCTGTACCCTTTTGTTCCAACACGGGTAGAAGTAACAACAATTGGAAAGCAGAGGCGGACCCACGTGTCCCGTGAGGGTGCACATGCTTGAATAAAATAAGGGGATGGCTAGTTTTGAACTTACGACCTCATTGTGCAAAGTGAAGTTTAAAACCACCACTCCACAAAGCAAACTTTATCTAGTAGAATCATTAAACAAATATTTATACGTTATATAGTACATTAGTTTTATATTTTTATGTTTAATAAAGTTATCATACGAATTGGCATTGGATGACATACTTTAACTAACGTGCATTAGTCATTGATAGTAATTCCTCACATGATGACCTACTCAAGGAAGAAATCACAACCAGGGCAGTCACCTGTATGTTAGGTAGCCTTCTCCCTAAACACAAGTAAGAGCTAGCTTGCATTGAGAATGAGGGCGGGCAGTGGAATGCTCGAGTATAGATTTCCTATGCTCATGTAAACGGCCAGTTTGTCTTTAAATCTCGAGTTCACCTCTGTTGGAAAGGAACAGAATAAATATTAGTTGCGCTGTTTGTTCTCTCTTCAAATTTGTCGTATCTTATAATCTTCTTAGACTCTCATGTGGTATTGTAAAATTGAGTCCGGAGCCAAAAGGGCAACTTTTTTCTTTAAAAAAACCGAAACGGCACATCAATTTTTTTTTTAACCAAAAGGGCAAAATCGCTCCGTCAGGAGCGATTTTCTTCTGACAAAAGTTGACGCCGTTACGTTAAAAGAAATAAAAATCGTTGCCTTAGCAACGATTTTCTCAAAAAAAAATCTTTTTTTCTTTCAAATCGCTGCTACAGGAGCGTTTTTATATAAAAAAATTATAAAAAAAAACGTGCAGAGTTTTAATAAAAAAGATATTTGAAGTTAAATCGCTGCTATAGCAGCGATTTTGGTTAAGACACTTTCAACAATTTTGATAAAAAATAAAAAAAATAAACTGAAGATCGCTGTCAAGGCAGGAATTTTTTTTTGATGGGTTTAATCTTACCCTTTTTGAAGTTTTTTTTGTAATTCAATTATTCTTTTATTAGTATTTATGATATATAATTCAATTTTCCTCATGCTTCAACAATTTTATAGAGTATACTGTTCGTGTTGTTTATCATTTTTATATTTTATTTTTCTCTAATTTAATTAAAGACGAGGATTTCCATTTACAATGTGTGCTTTTAAGATATAATTTTGTTTACTTACACGGTCATTTACTATTTATGGATATGAAGTTCTTTGTGCCCTTTAAAGTAATATATATATATATATATAGTGATAAAATATCTTTATCTTGAGTAATAATATTATTAATAATTAATCATAGGCATGAAAATAATAGCACATTTTTATTGTATATATACATGAACCAATCAAGAATTGATACGTATAATGCATTTTTCCTCTTTCTTCATTACAATCGAGTCATTTAAAAAAATATATATATTGATCGAGAAAAACGCTGCCCCTGCAGCGATGTAAGGAAAAAAAAATCTGACTTAAAATCGCTGATGTGGCAGTAATTTTAATAAAAAAAAGAAAAACAGTTTTGGACAAAATCGCTGCTAGGGCAGCGATTTTTATTTTTAACGGAGTAACGGCGTCAATATTATGTCAAAGGAAAATCGATTCGTCGGGAGCAATTTTACCCTTTTGATTTAAAAAAAATTGATATATCCTTTTAAAAAATTTGACAATTTTTTTGCCTTTTTAGCTCCGGACTCTTGTAAAATCTTCCCTTTTCTCATTCCCCGTGGTCATTTCATCTTTGAACCAAACTCTCCATTCCTCTCTTAACTATGATGGAATCATAGCGGATCCTGCATACCCCCTACCCTGGGCACTCCCCTCACCTTCCACCAACTTACCCCTAAATTTTTTTTGTTTTCTAAAAACAAATTTTTTTTTATGTTTTTTAAAAAAAAAACAAAAAATTTACCCCCTCCCCCTGGGCACTCCCCCCCTCCCCCACCTTCCACCAACCTACCCTTAATTTTTTTTTGTTTTCCAAAAATAAAAAAAAATTACCCCCTCCCCCCGGACACGCCCCCATCTTCCACCAACTGACCCCTAAATTATTTTTTTCCAAAAATAAAAAAAATTACCCCATGTCCCGGGCACCCCCACCCCCGGGGGCGCCCCCCTTCCACCAACTTACCCCTAAATATTTTTTGTTTTCCAAAAACAAAAAAAATCTGTTTTTTCAATTAAGTTTGAAAATTAATTGAATTTTTGAAAATTAATATATATATATATATATTTTTTAGCACAAATAAGAATTTTAAGTAGAAGTGAAAACTAAGTGATCTATTATGGATCAGATACCCTTATTTTACCCATTTTGATCATATTTGTAGAGACTCTTAAAATAGATTGAAGCTCATATTTACCCAATTAAAATATGAGTGAGCCAAGCTATTAAATATGAATAAAATGGACTCATTTCATTAATATGGGCTGAAATTGTCACCCCTACTAGCAGCACCTAGCTTATCAAATTTGATTTTCAAATGCTTTGATACTTTTCTCATAATTGTTTTCTGTTTAAATTCCAAGCTAAGGTCGCTTTCGTTGTAATTAATTACTTGCTTCCTGCCTCTAATGTTTTTCATGTTCCTTGATAATAAACTGTTCTACGACTCATCGGTTCTCGTTTCCTAGTCTGATTTGGGAGCTCCATAGTGTCTTCACTTTGCTGTTGTGATTTTTATTTATCCCCATTTTCTGTGATATCAAAAGGATTCAGACTACAGGATATCCTGCACACTAGAGTCATAGACAATGGACAAATTAATATGGAAATCATGCACATAAAAAGGACAGGATCGATTCAATGTCTGATAAAAAAGATATACCAGCTTGTTTATATTTCATTTCTTTAACAAGTTTAGTAATGAGCATAACAGTCCTAATGTTGCGATGGAGAGAAGCAGGGGTGTAGCTACCCTTTGCCTAGGGTGTCCAATCGGACACCCTTCGTCAGAAAATTACACTGTATTTATAAGTAAAATGATACTTTAAATAGTTAAATAACACATATTGAACATCCTTGAAAAAACAATATAGTTTCTTAGCTTAGTGGTTTTAGTCGTTCAGCTCAAGCTAAGTCATTTGCGACCTCATCTGCGCGGGTTCGATTCCCCTAAATATGTTATTTGACTTTTGATTTTTTTCTTTTCATTAAAAATTTAAATAAAATTTAAAAGTAATTATTTAATTTAATGTTAATAAGAAAATCCTATTTAATTACTTTAATATAACTCGTTTGATTCTACTCTTTATTTTTTATTTCTCGTTGTTAGTTATCAGAGATTCGTGAAATCTTGATGCATAAAAGTGATTTCACTCTAAACTGATATGTAGTTTGATTTCAAAATTTTTGATATATTTTTTAATTAAAAAAATTAATCATTAATGTTACGTAGTTTGATTTACAAAATTTAAGTGCACCCACTCATTAAATTATTTTAGTAGCTATGAAATTTTTGGACATCCTTCGTAAAATTTCTGGCTACGCCATTGGAGAGAAGAACCTATGATTAGCTTTTCAGGAAATTTCCAATTTCAACGAAATCTTTAAATATCTTATTTTACTTTGTTTAACTCCTTGTATTCCTCTATCCATGTAATACATTGACGTACATAAATGGCAAGTATATATAACTGTGTTTCTCTTATTCGTATTAACTGCTACTCTAAGGGGAATGTTTTTATGCAGTGCTAATGATTTGTAGCCCCATAATGTTTCAGTTCATGCTTCTACCTATTATCTGGATATACAAAGAAGGATGTATGATCAAATGAGGCTACTATTAATATTTACTCATGGGTGGGACAAGCTCTTCTATTCAGCTTCGTCTATATCTTCACATTATTTACATAATCCTGAAGCGCACCTTTTCTTTGTGTTTGTTGTAGCTCGCTCTTACTAAGCTTCTTTCCCTGAGCTAACCTCCTTTACCACGTAAGATCATGTAAGTGTGCGGTTATGCTTTTGATGCTTCACGATAGAATAGATCAATCCAGTTTCTGTTCTTTTTTGGTGCACGCGTGTTTATGGAAGGGACAACAATTTACATTTATGTTTATTCTCATTCCCTAATTTAATTATTGCAGACCTCAAGTTAATGAATTCCTGGAGTAGTCAGAGATCCTGGGTTTGAGTCCTCATTGCCATCGATACAAATTATTTCTATGTGTTTGGTCTTGTAATAATAATAATGATCATTAGAGTTATTAAATTGACGAGTCTTGTGTCATGACCCGCCACTTCATCATACCACTTAGGCATGGAGTCTAAGTCGTGACACTTGTTTCTACAATTTACGTTTTTAAATGTGATTCATATAAATACCAACCTTATAACTTAACCCTTAATGTTATCTGCTGTGTATTTTTGAAGAATGATTTCTGCTTGTATTGATTCATGTACTCTTTGTGTGAAGAGCTTGATATGGATTCATCAAAGAACTGTGAGGCTGGAAATAGCAGTAGCCTGGTGCCACCCCAGGAGGCATGCAACCGAATCGCCCAAGTGGTACAAGAGGAAATGCAGAAAATGGAATTGGTGGCTGATGAAAAGATGAGAATGCTAAAGAAAGCTCGTACAGCTCTCGAGGTTTGTGACAATGAACTAGAGGAAAAAGCTAAGGAAGTTGCACAGCTGAAACTGGAGAGGCAGCAGAAAAGGCAACAGATAGATGAACTGGACAACATTGTTAGGCTTGAACAAGCCGAGGCGGATATGTTCCAGCTTAAGGCTGACGAAGCAAGACGAGAAGCTGATAGGTTGCAACTGATTGCACTATCAAAGTTGAGGGAATCTGAAGACGACTACGCCATCAGATACCTACAACAACGTCTTAGTGAGGCTGAAGCTGAGAAGCAATACCTTGTTGAGAAGATTAAACTTCAAGATCAAGGTTCGCGTTCATCACAAAGTAATGACAATGGAACCGGGGAACCTTCACAAGCACTCGTCTAAAATACAAGAGATACTTAAGAGTGTATAAGACTATTCTGCATTCATGCCGAGTAATGCTCCATTCAGAGGAGGGGTTATCCTTTCTTTATTCCTTTAGTAATTCCTAGTTAAATGTTGTTCTTCATTTTATTAGTACTAGATGAGATAAAGCCCGTGCTAGCACAGGCCCAAGCACATTAATATTAGTATATAAAATTGTATGTTTTGTTTTTTCAAATGTTATTTTTAGTTTTTGCCTTTCAAATAGGTTGTCTTGTGATATATTATGAAAAGAAAATATAAATTTATATCTCACAAAAATAATAATTTATGAAAGATATAATTAAAGGAGAATACAAAATAGGAGAAAAAGTGCAAATGACCATGTTATCATGAATCATTTTTTTGTTATAAAATAATTTATGGAAACATTAACAGTACTTTTTTAGATATATCTAATCTTCAACTAATTATAATTTGAGATAAATACATATAGTCTTCAATTAATAATATGTATTTTTTTCGCTTCGACAATATAGCTTCACAAATTTAACAAATTATTAAATATAAAACCATTCAATTATCAATGTTTCATGTTAAGTAGGCGATATTTGATTTCATATCATGAAAATCTCAAATTCTCCAAAAAGCATTATTTGGGAATTTCAAATCATAATTTGAGATTTGTCAAATATAAAAATTGACCCACAAGTTTATATTTTGTAAAAAAAATAATACTCATATTTAATTTATATTACTAGCCATTTATTTCATATGTAAATAAAATTATAATTCATATCATTACTTTCTAAACCATTTATATCTCAGATAATGATAATTCTTATCAATGTATTATGTTAAGTGTATATTGTTACTCAAATATATATTCTAAATATAGCTTAAAAACAAATTGTTTTAAAATTTAAAGTAAGTTTCTGCTTTAAAGGTTCTCCTCTGTTTTATATTAGTTGTCCACTTTTTTCTATGCACGACCCTTAAGAAATCATATATAAAATGAGTAATTTTACTAATTTACTGTTTATTCACTCCTTTCAAATATGAATTTTTTGAGACTTATAAACTCGTAATTTAGGCTTTCAAAAAATATTAAATGCAGGGATAAGATGAATTTTTTTAATTAATTTCTTTTAGTTTGATAATTGACAAGTAATTTGGGATATATTTTTATAATAAAGTAAATAATTAATATGGAACGGAGGAAGGAGTAAAACTTTTATGTATGAGGATAAAAGTTTTTGAATATCTTTTCACATGATATGTATTGTATTACATTTTGCAAAAGTTTCCTTAAAATGTTTGAAAAATCATTTTAACTTTCGAATTGAAAGAACTTGTTCTTGATTTACAAAAGAAAATGAGTTAACTGCAATATAGTGCCAAGTGCCAAGTATAAAATTGAGGGCAAACTATGTAAATCCCACTAGTTTAGGTTCTAATTATTAAGATTCTTGATAGTTTCAAATATTACTTCCTCTACCATATTTTATGTTTAGGATACATGAGTTTGAATCCGCGAGATACATGTATCTGCCGAATTTTAAAATCGAGATACATATTTTATCTGTTTAAATTAATTGGTTGGTTGTAACTGATTTCCTTAATTAGAAGAGTAATTGAGGATTTTTAGAATACACGAACAATTAATTCTAGAAATTTAATTATTTAAATTAATCAAATTCCTTAATATAAGGCGAAAATCAAGGAGTGTATATATATATTTAATAAAATTTATTTTATTATTCTTTGAAGTAATAAATTCATTAATATTATTAATAAAAGACAAAAATATGTATATCTTTGTCATTTAACTTGATTAATTTTATTTTATTTTTATTAAAATAATAAATTCATTAATTTGATGTATCTATTATCAATATATGATATATCCAACAAACTAAACACTTAGATATATAAGTATCATACGAGCACATTCATATGTATCATAAAAGTATCTAGTATTAATTTCGTGTATTTATTATATGTGTCTAGTATTAATTTCATGTAATCTATTTATGTGACCTAATATTAATTTCATGTATCTGTTTATATGGTCTAACTTTAGAGAAAGACATAAAGTCACCATTGAAGTTGTTTCGAATTTTTAAAAAGACACCTTAACTTTGCAACCATTCTATTACCCCACTAAATAATTTTGAATAGATATTATTATATCATTTTTTTATCAGCCCCAGATTTTAAGTAGCAGGTGCGTTCACACACCAATCATTACATGACACGTGTTAATTAAAAATGTAAAAAACAAATCCATTTCAAGTTTTTTCTTTATTTCTCTCTCTTACTTTTTGACTTATTTCCATTTTGATTTCATCTTAAATTCCACTTCATCTTCCACCCTCCACTTTCAAGTGATCCATCTCTCCATTTTCTTTCTTTTTCATCACCTTCAATCCTCACCCCACCCCACCCCACTTCAAGTTGAACCCCTCTCCATTTTTTTTCTTTTCTTTTTCTTCTTCTTCTCCAATCAAATTCTTTATTTCAATAATTTTTTTATTAAAAAAAATTCATACTATTTTTTAGACTTTATTGAATTATTGATAACAAAACTAATTATTTCTCTAAGAAAATTTAAAATTTTGAAGGTATCATCAATTACTCATTTTCATATAACTTCAAAATTAGAAATGATAATTTTAAAAGAATCAATGAATTCCCCAAAATTTCAAAGAACTTAATTAAAATCTGATAAAAAAACTATATGATACTTCTTAATCATCTTGAAATCTAATGGGTTTATCAAATTATTTGAAATGTAAGAAAATATTTAGATAAAGTTTTAAAATTAAAGAGAGTAAAACTAATAGTAGTAAAATAAGGAAGGTGAAGTTGTGGTAAAAATGGTGACATTGAAAGTGAGAAGCTTCAATGGAGATGACAATGAATTTTTGAAGAAGAAAGAAGAAAGAAAGAGAAAAAATAAAAAGGAAAAAAGTTAAAATAATAAGAAAATATATTTTATAATAAAATATTTGTAAAAATAAAGTTATATTAGTAATTTTAGGTTGCTCACTCTCTTTGAGAGAGTGCACACACTCTCTATGACAGGTGGACAAAAAATGATGTAATAATATCAGTTCAAAATTGTTTAGTGGGGTAATAGGATGCCCGCATAGTTAAGGTGTCTTTTTAAAAATTCGGGACAAGTTTAAGTGTCACTTTATGTCTTTTCTCCTAATTTTAATTTCATGTATCTTTTATATGTATCTAGTATTAATTTCAGGGATAATGCATAAGTACCCCCCTAGACTATGACCGAAATCCCAGAGACACACCTAAACTTAACTAGGGTCCTATTACCCCCCTGAACTCATTTTTTTTGTATTTTTGTGCACCTTTTGTG
>JAJOOO010018958.1:0-10037 GCA_029582685.1 Solanum piurae | reverse complement strand
TAAAAGAAGTATTATTTTTTTGGATAATAATTTTTAAATTTTAAATTTTAACTAATACTAATAATTTATTTAATTTTTGTCAAGGTTGAATGTTTTGTTCATGTGAAGTGGATGTGGCAATTTTTTAAAATAAAAGAGAGAGTGTATTACACACACCATGATGAGAGTGGTATAAAAGAGAGAGGTGTGTTTCTCAAACTAAAAATTGATAGTTTAGGTATGAAACTCACACTCTCAATAGTTTAGGTATGATACTCAAAAAAAGGATATAGTTTAGGTGTGTTTTTGAAACTTATCTCAAAAAAATAACTATTACCCACTTATCCCTCTTTCTAGGTTTTACCTCAAATCACTCATTTCTCTTTCTTCCCCTTTTCATCATTGTTATCTCCTTTCTTTCTTCAAGAAAATCTACTCTTCAAATTTCCTATACTTTGTTTAAGAAATCTCACAATTAATTCAAAAGCGTAAGTGTACACGGTCGCGCAAGTAATATAGTGGCTCTTAAAAGAACTGGATTATCGAACCCAAAGGACTTGTCAATTAACCATTTACTAAATTATACTAATTCTAATTATTTATTTAAGGGAGGATTTCAAAGATGAGTATATATTAACTAAACTAAAAATAAAGATAAAATAACTAAAAAAACAATTAACTAAGAAAAGATAGATATTTACACAATCAATGAATGAATCGATCTAGGATTATGATTTAACTATTGATCATGTTTAGCATCAATTTCATCAACTTATTTTGATTATCTAGTTGTTGATTCACAGGGTTGATAATATAGTCATGATCTCTCGACCTCTAACCGTCTGCCACAATTGACAGCCTAACTACATCGTTGAGCGAGGATAGACTGAACCAACTATGGAGCATTAAGTTGTCTTCCCGTATTTGAGCCAAGCAAGGCACCTAGGTATATCCATATCGTAGACACAAACCCAGGGGCGCGATGCTGAGGCATTCCCAGACTTCGTTCTGAGATCTTTTCTCTTCTCCGCGACGTGGCAGCTACACGGACCACTCTGCCTAGAAGTTTATTTCACGAACCAAAATATAATTCCTCTCCGCGACGCGGAGAGGATACGGCTATGCCTTGGAATTTTTTTCTTCCTTGCTTCTTTTCGACTCGGATCTCTTGCATTCGCCAATATCCATTTTAGTGTTTGTTTCTCTCTTTAAGCTCACATACACAACTAATCATGTTGGTTAGCTTATAGACAACCAAAAAACTCGATAAGACTATAAACAAAAACATATTGAATTCCACATAGACATAGAGCAATTACAACGAATCATTCAAATAAAAGATGAAAAATAAATAAAAGAGAAGAAAAGATAAAACCCTAAATCAAAAGTTAATTTCTACATTGTATCCTCCTCTCTCAATAACTATTCTTATAGACTATTTATAGATGTAGGAAACCCTAAATAAAATAATTGAGTCCAAAATAAATTGGGAATCCAAAACCAAACGGGATTGGATTCCATTTGAAACACTGTTTCATCCGCCGCCTCAATTCAATGGTGTCTTCATATTGCTGCCATGTACCAAATGCGCCAATTTCAATTGAATATCTCTTTGTTGCACTTTCATATGTATATAATATTCTTTTTCTGGGTTTGGAAGAACGACGACTTGGAGAGCTATTTTATCATTTTTAGGGTTCTTTTTTAAAATCTTTTACTTTTGATCTTTTTATGATACTTAAACATTGTTTGATCGAATCTATGATTATGAGTAGTTAAATACTCTAGTTCTAGGGTTGTGGCTACATGATGATTATAATTTATTAAGTTTTCATTGGGTTAATATCAATTAGCATATGAATCTTTCTTATGTTCTTGTTTTTTGTATTTCGTGACTGATCACCATTGAAATAAACACATTGTCCGAATTGAACTCGGGAGAGGAATAAGAGGATAGAACGTGGGGGCATAGGGAGCATGATTTTCTCTTAATAATTAGGGTTAATTTGTATCTAGGAGAGGGATATACCTAGAAACCATACTTGGTCACTATACAGGAAGAAATCGAGGTTGCAAAAATTGTATTCATACCAGAATTGTATTCATATTAATTTTGTTTGTCAATTATTATTTTTTACTCAGTATTTGTATTAAGAACATTGTATTTCTTTTTTAGTTTGTAGTCATTACAATAGGTATGCCAAATGGATTTGTATTTCTTAAGCATAGATGTATCCTATTATTTTCTTAGTAGAATAGTGTATCTTCCTCAACCGATTGTATTATTTTCATTATGTATGTTTTTTTCTTTTTCAGAATCTTGTATCCCTATTTCTTTCAAAGTTAATTTGTATTTATTTTTTTGAAATATTGTATCCTCCTCAATAGATTGTATTATTTCCATCATGTATGCTATTTCCCCCAAAATATTATTTCATTTCATAAATCATATTCATATGTAATGATTGGATTATATTGGGATACAATCAATAATATTTTTGTAATACAAATAAAATAAAATTATATTTGGCAGTCATGTAATACAATTTCACTGGAATACAATTTTAGTTTTCGTTATGAAAGTAATTTACCAATTTTAATTTGAATGGTAAAGTGAACACATATACATAAAATGTAAAAATTATTGGTAT
This sequence comes from Solanum piurae, assembly GCA_029582685.1. NCBI lineage: Eukaryota > Viridiplantae > Streptophyta > Magnoliopsida > Solanales > Solanaceae > Solanum > Solanum piurae. The sequence continues at coordinate 7,407 of JAJOOO010018958.1, read as the reverse complement.
ACAATTACAAAGTTAACATAATAATAAAAAAATCTTTTCTGTTATTAAATAATTGTATTCTTTTAAATCAAACAAATAAAAAATATGTTAATCAGATACATAACAAACTAAAATATTGACATTTTAAATAAATATGGGATAATTTCAGAGACCTCCCTCCAGGTTTCTCTCTATAACACTCACCTCCCCTGTGGTTTACGATATTACGTCTACCTCCCTTATTTTCATTTTCTTGTAACCATTCTTTAAATATATTAAAATAAATATAAATTAATTTAGATTTGACAATTTTACCCTTCTATATGTTATTAATTTCTTCATATTAATAAATATTATATAAATATAAAATAACTAATTTAACAAATACTTTAAAAATAAATCAGCACAAATAAATTTTCTTAAGAATTAAAAGTTCTCTTCTCTTCAAACTTTCACTTTATCAGTCTTGTTCAATTTTTCCCCATTCTTCTTCTCAAGAGTCAGCCATCTTCCCTGCAAAAGCAAGCAAATTAGGTATATACACCTCAGAAAAACATTTTCTTACAATAAACTGACATTTCAAAATCTAAACAGAACATATTACTGTTGCAATCAACAATTGTGTCGTCACTTTCGAAATTACAAATTCAATTGCTTTGAGAAACTAACAGTTTCCTCCATTATTGACCACTCATGCAAGCTTAGATCTAATTTTCAACGATTTATCTCTATTTCTTGGATCATTTTTCTTCTTAACTTGTGGAAATGTTTAACTAGAACGAAATCTGATCGTTCTTATCAAATTTCTCTCTTGGGGAGTTCATTTTTATCTTCGATTTTTGAAGAAATTGTAGCCGAAAAATGATGGGTTATTGTGGGGAAAAATCATCAGTGAATTGGTAAAGGTGAAATGAAGATGAAGAGTTAATATTTTGTGAAAATAGTGGGTCAGCTTGAATGAAAACTTTGATCTGTATTCGATAAAAAAAAATAAAAATAAAAAATAAATATATATATATATATATATGTGCGCGCGTGTGTGTATATATATGTGTGTGTGTGTGTATGTGTGTGTGTGTATTTGTGATTATTTACTTTTTAAAGTTTTTGTTAAATGTGTTTTTTTTTATATAATATTTGTTAATATGAAGAAATTAATATATAGAAGGGTAAAAATGTCAAATCTAAATTAATTTATATTCATTTTAAATAGGTTTAAAGAAGGGAAAAGGGTCTGAAAAATACTCCAACTTTGGTCGAAATTGTTGTTACGATACCAAACTTTGGAAAGGACCTTTTACTCCCTGTACTATTTAATAGTGTATTTTAAAGGTATATATTTGTCTATGTGGACATCATAAATATTGCATCATTTTAAATAGTAATGTGTCCACGTGGGCACATATATACCTTTAAAATACACTATTAAATAGTGTAGGGATAAAAGGTCCTCCATAAAGTTTGGTATCGTAACAACAATTTCCGCCAAAGTTGGAGTATTTTTCAGACCCATTTCCCTTTAAAGAATGGTTACAAGAAAATGAAAATAAGGGAGGTAGACGTAATATAGTAAACCACAAGGGAGGGAGTGTTATAGAGCAAAATCTGGAGGGAGGTCTCTGAAATTATCCCAATAAATATTGAAAGTATGGCTAAGGGATCCTACTAAATGTCAATGACATTTTGAAAATTTTCCCAAAAAAATAAGTTGACTTGGGCTGAAAGTCTGAAACTATTTGGTTCTAGGTCCATTAAGCCCTTCGGGATTTGATTCATTTATTGGGCTTTATACAAGCTGAAACTAGGCCCAAATATCAATAGCGGGCTTCTTCTTAACAGAAAACAACAACACCTTCGGCCCATTTTTCAGGCACTGATGCAATTTGGGATAATTTGTCATGTTGGATCGCTTGATCAAAATTTGTCATGGGAAAATTATAATTTTTTGAGTTCTGATATTCTAATATTTTTAAGTTGTTGAATTCTAAATTATTAATTAAAGATCGCTGAATCCACAACAGACACGCCAACTCTGAACTCTGTCCTGTTCGTATTGATGCTAATACGTTAAGAACAAGGTATTAACAAAGACAAAATTAGAACAGTAGTTCTTCCAGAAAAAAAGGAAAGATTAGAACATATTTAACGTGAAATGTTTTTAAAGTAGCATGATCCAATAGAATAAATTCCTAAATAGTAGAGACCATAGAATACAATTATTGGGAAGGAAAAAAAAAACTAAAATGATTGAAAAGAAAATATATATATTGATGTTGCACCATAAATTCGTTTTCAATAGTACTAAATATGAAAATAAAAAGGTGAGTATTATTTGGTGTGGTGCCCATTAGATATTGAGGAATATCAGAGTCATCGTCAATGATAATATAACACTATAATATTAATATGGCTGGGCTCATCGTTATCAGAATCCATGCATTTTATATTTGATTAAGACATAGACACACCCCTGCTCAAACACAGAGCAAATGTCTTTTTCTCTTCTCGTTGAGGGCGCAAACTGCAAATCTGTCGATTCAATATATTATTATCTCTATCTTCACCCTTTACCCATTTATTGACACCTCTTATCCAATTACAATCATACATATATACTTGATACTCCTACAATGTTTGTGATTTTATGACACCTTTCGTTTCATCATGTTTCCTTTAAAAATGAGTTATCATTCTCAAACGATAGAGCTAGGTAAATTAGTTTTTGAACTATGCAAAATAGTTTAATTTTGTCGGAGTTTATTTATTATATCGTCACCACTCACTGTGCCATTATCATTTTGCCTCGCAATTACTTTTAGACACTAATCGCTAGACCAATATTACGATGGAAAATAATTTAAAATTTGATCTTTTGATTTACGAAAAGTCTAACTTTATCCTGTGGCAAAATAAATTATACCAAGAAATCACAAAATTAACATTGTACGTATCCTTCTTCCACCATGCCATCACCGGCCAAATTTACTCTTATGTCTCTCCTTCAACATCAACATAACCACAACAACCAATTCCATCGTCTCTCAACCAATTGCTTTCACAGTGGCCACTATTCCATTCGTTAGCCACCATATAATTAAATACCACCGCTGCAAAAATCCATCACTCACCACCTTCAATTTCTCCGTTGAGAAAGTATTATACAACCTCATATAAGTGACAGAGTCAGAATCTCTCTCAAGGGGTGAGGGCTAAGAAGGAAAAGATTTATCCTAATCCGTTAAATTTAACTTGCCTTATCAGACTACATTAAGCATTTTTTCCTACTTTTGGCCTGCTCTATTGAGCCTTCTTAAATTTCTTTTGTGTTCTTTTCTCTTTCATTTTGCATTATTCTACATTATTTTGATTTTTAATTTTTTTTTTGAATTAGTGCTCATTCAATCATATGTTATTTTGATTCAATCATATGTTATTTTGAACTCTTGTAGAAATTCTTTAAACGGCGTTAAAATTGAATTACTAATATTATATGCATACTTAGAAGATAAATATATAGTACTCCATCATTTATATCTAGTCTCACTATTCGGTCTTCTAAGATAAAAATTAAATTAAATTAAAGATCGACATGTACATACGTGAGGATGTTGAAACATTGGTCCCTCAGCAGATTGTATGAAGTTTTTCCAAGAGATTTAAATGGTCCCGGACTACTCCCACCATAGCTTTAAGATTTTGTTTTAGATAATCAAAAATCTTATATTCATTCAAATATATTTAAAATTATAAATTTTGAAAGTCTTTTTTATTTCTTAAATTGATAACCAACAAATGATAGCAATATTTTAATGAGGTTTTACTATTTATTGTCAAAGGTAATGCCACCCGATAGACTACAATTCACTTGTCCGTTGATTCCTTTCTTTGTTAACCTGCATTCTTGATAATATTAAAGAGAACTTTGAAGCAATAGTAATGCTATCGTGGTGTGATTTATAAGTTACGAGTTTGAGTTGTAAAAATAAATATTAATGTCGGTTAATGGATATATTATTTACATCATACTTTTTAAACATAAGATGTTTGAACACTGAACTACTTTTTTTCTTTCTTTCTTACCATTAGTTTCAATTCGTTTGTCTTACTTTTATTTTCTGTTTGTGCTACCTTTCCCTAAGCTTCCTTCTCGCCCTTAATTACAAAGCACTACAATCAAAAGCTTTCAAAATTATTTTTTCTAAAAAATGTCTTTCTATTTTTTAAAACTCTTTATCAAATTTTTCACATTAACATTTAAGACCATAAAAATAAGGGTACTAAGAATAAAGATATTTTAATACATTCTACATATATATCTTAAATTAATTTATATATGATCAAAAAATTTAAAATTCTTATAAATTTTCTTAAATTTATCGAGTCAAAATCAAACAACCAAAATTAAAACGGAGAGAGCATTATTTTGTTGCATCGGAGCGGTGCTTCAGGTGATTGATAACTTTCAGGCCAACATTGACCCTGAACTTACTCGATTCACCAACCAAAAATGAGCACGGCCTTATTCTTTTTCGTCTTTTTCTTTGCTAATTAATTAGATGTTCGCTTTCTCAGATATGACTTTTTATAATCGTTTAAATTAATCACCATATTAATAAGTGCTCCTAGCTGGTCCTTAGGAAATAATTTTTTTAATCTCATTCATGTTATTAGTTTCCTGCTTCAACGTGGATTAAATAAAATATCTAAGTACTAATAGAATAAGAATTTTAAAGCACAAAAGTCCATCTTATTAATTAATTAATTATATATAACTAAGGGAAATATAATTACAAGCGTACGTGTGCCCTTAGCTAGGGGGGATCACATTGGTTCAATCGGTACTAATATATAGTTGAGTTCTAATTAAATTCTAACTCATGATTGGCCTACCTATAGTGACCAGCTGAGTCTACTTGAGCTTAACAACAACCAGAAAATCAAGAACTTGGTAGTAAGATTTATATATAAAAATATAGCTCCAATATTTAGAAATGAAAATACATTAATTAATTCATAGGAGTATATGGTTACTACATTAATAAACTCCTGATGATTGCTGCTTCTGGACTATCAGCATCAATAGTTGAGAGTAACTGAGAAAGTCGATCACTAAGATCATCCACTTGTCTATTCAAATTTCTTATGTAGTTGCATGTTTCTTGAAGTACTTTCGATGCTGATGCCTGCATTTGTATGAACAAAATATATGAGAAAACAAATTATTAATTAATCATCTCGAAAGGGGAGCTGAGAGCAACAGTAAAATTGATTTAATTTTATATGACTTATAGGTTATACGTTCTATAGCCATGAAAACATGCACTAGTACTTGTATAAGAGTAGATTATCTAGCTACATCACACCCTTTGTGGTGCGGTCCTTTCCAGACCCTACTATCACATGATATTTTGTGTACCAAACTGTCATTTTTATTTATCAACTAATCAACTCCAGCAATGACACTTTTTATTAGGATAAATTTGTCTGTCACACTATTTGGATGCGCTTTTCCGTAAAATTGCTAACACGAGATATGTTTTGTGATCGACCGTCCTTTTTATATTTGATTAATCAACTCCTAAATTAAAGCACCAACACTTTTTACTCCTAAATTCTAGAGTCAACATGTTGTGTTACGTAATAATTTATTTAGACTAGTAGTAGACATGCCTTAATTTGTGTAATGATGCATTGCAAATCTTTGACTTTGTTCAAGTCATTGACCTACAAAATCTCAATTTGGCTCTGTATTTTTGGGAGTTGGGACCCCAAAGCATGGTCCTAGGCATGGTCACAACAAATTATTCAAATCATAATATGCTCCTTTTGTACGCCAAATTAAACTTATATCTTTTCCAAGAAAATTAAGAGTGGGTGATAAAGAGAGACCTTTCTTATTTCCTATGCTCAAGTTAATTCTGCATGGTTGATATTAAATTTTTAAATAGTACTAATAACTGCATAAAATTAAAATTTACTGATATGTAAAAAGTGTTTGCTATACATATCCTTTCTTAGTAGAAAAGAATATCTTTTTTTATGGGAAGACAAATTAAGATATATGTGAAATGGACCTTAGAGTCCAAAAAGAGACATAAAATAAATGCTTGAATATAACAGGCGAAATATGTTCCTTCATGAATAATACTATAATTAATGCGACTAACACAGACAAGAGATGCGTAGAGCTCCACACATAACGTGACTTTGCCTAGTTATACTGTTACACTATTAATTTTCAAGTTATACTGTTACACTATTTATTTTCAACTTAATTCAATGTACTGAAAATAAAAAAAAAATTCAAATGCAGCTGCATGTATATTATCCATATATTATGAACATGCATAAAAAGAAGAGTAGTAATTTAAAAACCTTGCTAGAGCGACGATTGCGAATCTCCGGTAGAAGCTGTTGCAATTTTGAGACAAGTTCAATTATCTGATCATCTGAAATCCTCGAGGATCCTGTTGATGATTGCCTCGACCTTCTGCTCGACATCCTTAAATTCAACTAAAAAATGTCTCTCTTTTCGTTACAAATATGGCTCTGTGCTAGCTAAATCGATCGTAGTTTTCTTTTATTTAATTTGTTACACAACACCTATGGATAAGGAAAAGAAAGAAGATTTTTTGTGTGTGTATGAAACTTGGTAAGGAGAGGAAGTTGTGGTAAGGTAGTTAGAAAAAGAGAGTAAGAAGAGAAGAGATAACGAACTAGCTTTAAATAAGGGGAAGGACCACAAAAGAAAGAGAGAGAAAACATAGATAGTGATGTTGGATTGAAGAAGACAATTGCATTGAAGAAACACACAGTAAACCTTCTTCTTTTTTTGTTAAGAGCCAAGAGGTAATGGTAACTCACTACTACTTAGTCATGTTTGGGGGGTGGGAAGGCCATAACTAAGTGTAAAATTTTTGTGTTTGTTTGTTTCCAAATGGGGTTTGATCTCAAGTGGGCTTAAAGAAATGTGTTTGTTATTGTACTAACAAGGTGGGCCTTTCATGTGCATGTCTCCATATACAATATCATGTGACACATCTCCACTCTTCCACCAAACTCTCTCTTATTAAACTTTGATAATAATAAGGGAAAAGGGTAAAAAATGCCCTTAAACTATGTGAAAGAAACAAAAATGCCCTTCGTTTATAGTTTGGCTCAAAAATGCCCTTGCAGTCAATACTTTGGTTCAAAAATGCCCTTGCAATCAATACTTTGGTCCAGAAATGCCCCTATAGTTACTAAATGGGTCAAAAATGTTCTTTTCCGAATAAGTATATTATTTTTTCTTTTTAAACACATTTTCTTCTTAATTAAATTATTATATAAGAACTATGTTCTTGTTTTCTTTCTTTTAAAATCACTTTAAAAAATAAAAATGTAGGAAATATTTTTTTCTTGTTAATCTCATCTTATCAATTAAAATAG
>JAJOOO010018952.1:0-11373 GCA_029582685.1 Solanum piurae | reverse complement strand
TTCCCCATCTTTTCATTTTAAATTATGATTTAGCTTCCGCATCAATTTGTTATCTTTAGTATGCTCATGATCATGCCAGCAGGGTTAGCTTGGGATCACTTGTGGTCCTAGGTCCCGTGTCCGCGTCTCGGGGGTAGTCTCGAGGCGTGACAGATAATTTCAAACAAAAACCCCCATTTGAAATTCGTGTCACCCCTTTATTTGAATTATGTCTTTATTCGATAATTTATATTCCTATGACTGATTTGATCATATTCATACTTTCTAATTGATTCTCAAACACGTACCGCTCCCTGTGGGATTCGACCCCAACTCATTTAGTTGAGTTTTATACTGACTAGCAATCATTGACACTTAGAATTGGAAGAAGTGTCCTTGAAACGTTAATCAGAGTTCAGACCCTGACTACGAGCCAAGTTGAGAATCAATTACAAAATTTCTAAAATCAAGCGCAACGTGAGTAATGTGCGGACGCCTAGCAAGATTCTCTAAACATCGTTGTAAATCGTCGTTGAGGGGACTAAAAATAATGGAAAACACACATCCATTGCATAAGTTGCCTGAATAATATTTTGTGCAGGCCCAACACGTCGTCATTGGAAGATGTAGTTTATTGAAAAATAAGAATAAGATCAAGAAGAAGTATTGAATTGTGGAAGTGTATGAATGTATATATATATATATAGTAACAGTAACCAACGAGCAGTTATAACTAACTTCGTTACTAATCCTAACAACTTTCTCACTAACACTAATAGAAAGTTTTTTTAGACTTTCTTATTCTGAAGCTTTCGTGGAGTTCATAGTAGCTTCATCGTTGGTGGTGGAATAGCTAGTCCAAGCTCGTCGCAACACATTTTTATCTCTTCTATTTCAATACGATATTTATAAGATTAGAAAGTCTTTGTTCCTATTTAGTCACTGTTTTCTTTCATTGAGTTTTTGTCTTCATATGCTATAGGAGCCTTTATCTAGTTTTAACACTGATTATCATTGTATGATTAGTTTTGTTATTCCTTCGTTTATATGTTCAATTTTGCTCGTTTTATTATGTTTCATCTTGAATGCATATATGAATGTCATGAACATGTTTTTTAGCTTACCCTAGCTTGTTCTAGTTCTTGTTTTTCCTTTCAAAGTTGTCACATGTTCATATTCTTCATACCTTTAAGTCTTCTGAAGTTGAGCCTCGTCGAAAGTGTAGAGTTCTTATAGTCGTATACATGTGTGATATCTGCTCTTATCTTAGCTATTTGCTATAATTGTTGAGAAAAGTTATTTAAATGATGTATTTATTATTCTGAAGTGATATCTTGATCACTGTTTCTTTATAAGTCATGTGAGATGTATCTTTGTTACTAAGTGCTTATGCTTTTTGTGTTTAGTTTATATGTCCAGTGAATAGTTTTCTCATGATAAGCTGATTAGCATGAATGTGCAAAAGATTCATTTGTTTGGGCTTGTCCATTAATGAAAATCTGGAAATCTCAATCGATATTGTAGTCATCCTTTAATTTTTTTGTATCCATTTTCACTTTGGTATACTTATTTATAATTTTTGTCTTGTTGTAGTGTCATGTGAATATAATTTCATTTTGACTTAAGCTAAACAATGTGTTCTTAGCATATCATTCCATGTTTCTTTTAATTTGATCGTTATATACTTCCGTCTACTATTCTTGAACACTATATGATGCTATGAGCTTTCAAGTTTTAATATTCAGTTTGGTCAAGTTTGTTTTTTTAGCTCCTGGTTGGATTGAAAATATTTTGGTATAGCTATGGTAAGTTTCAATGTTAAAAATCAGTAGCATCATCTTGGTGTATACATGTGCAGTGACCTCATTTTGCTTAAATATTTTTTGTTTTCAATGTCCTTTCCTTTGGTTCTCTTTAGACTTTTCAATTTCATGGTGTTGCTTCTTCTTTCTGGTTTGTAAAAATATTTTTTGAAGTATCTAATTTACATATATCTCATTATATAATTTATTGAGAAACATATATTTATTTATTACTATTATTTTATCATCAGTTAAAATCATTTAAAGCAAGTTATATAAATTATTATTTTAACTACCTCATGTTAAATTACTGCAATATATATTATATTAACTTTTGTTAATATTTTTAAATTCTCATTATTTGAGGTAAAACATTCATTCATCAGGTATATAAATTACTTAAGAAAAAAAATCCGTTACTATACTTGATTGTTCTCCTAATTTAATGAATATAAAGACAACATATAAAGTCATAACTTTTTTTCATCCTTTTATCACTTTGTAAATAATGAGATGATTCATTCTAATTTTCATCAAGTAGGTCATTATTTTTGTTTGTTAAACACCTTTAAAACAAATTTATAAGTGTGTTCAAAATTAATCTATAGATGGATCAATAGACTTTATTGCTTCATATATTTTATGAAAATTGTCAATATATTGAGATTCATGAATTTAATCTATTCTCTTGAATATTTTTCAAATAAAATAGAAAAAGAATATCATAAAATTAATTATTTTATTCGAATATATATGTTTGACATGATGTTATAATAATCACTGGAGCATGTGATATTTTATTATTATTTTTTATCTTGTTTATTTGAAAATGAAACTACAAAATATGGCAAACATCAATATATATATTTAAGAGAAATAGCTATATTTTATTTTTTTCATGTTATATGGATATAACTTCACAATAAATAGCAAAGTTACTTATAGACAAATAAACAGTTTTTTTTATTGTATTTAATATAAATAAATATTAAATAGGAAATTTATTATTACATGCCTAATTAATTATGTTAGGCATGTTTTACTTGATATTTTTCCATGTTTATCATCATCAATATTTTCTCTTTCACCAATATCCTTGTATCACATACTTTCTGATTTTCTTCCCCCAAATTCCTTTCAATTGAAGATCTTTTTGCATCATTCTAGGAGCAATTTTTGTGATTTGTATCCGTCAAGTATCTTTTAATTATATTTTTTATCTCAATCTTATGAATATTATATTTCTATACATTTATATTTTCATCTATTTTCATAGGATTTCGATTGAAGAATTTGTTTCTCCATTACAATGGCTGAAATTTGTACTCCAAAGAGGATTATGAGAGGTATAAATTGATTTGACAAATTGTTGGATGAGCTACCTTCTTTTGATTTGTGTATTACTCAGCGACAAGTCAAAATTTCAGACTCTATTGCTGCAATGGAGAACGAAAGAAGAACAAAGAAGGTTAATGACCATATACTTTTGAATTTACTTAAAGAATTCGAACATACAAAATCAATGAAGATGAAAGCAGGTTCAAACCTTGTGAAAACTACTCTTGAAAAATGAAGAGAAATTAAAATCTTGATTCAAGTGGCAATGGAAAAAGAGTAATCCAGCAAGAACATGAGGCAAATGAGATTAAGATTTGTTTGCTTTATTTTTTTTTAGTTTAATGTCATAAATATATACGTATATATTTTGATACTTGTATTGTATGACATTGTCATTATGAATTGTCCTCTTGTATTGAAATAGTTAAACAAATTGAATGTGCATGTATATAGTTGTAGAAAAATGAGTACGGGGAGAACATGAGCAAAAAGAGATTGAGGGTTATGTAATTGTCATTTTCGTATATAGTAGAATATCCATATACATAGATACTTGTAATATAATATTGACAAAAGTTGAAGTGGTGATTTGTGAATATAAGTATATATATATAGTTGTAAAAACAGTAGTACATAAGGAACATGGGCGAAAAGAGATTGAGGTTTTGTGTGATTATCAATTTTGTATATAGTAGAATATTTGTATACATAGATACTTGTATTTTTATATAAACATAAGTTGAAATGTTGATTTGTGAATACAATTATATCTGGATACATAAGGACTCTATCCAATTTAAAAGATTGATTAGGGAATACAAGTATAGTTGAATACATTAATACTGTATTTTTATAATAAAATACTTGAGTTAACACCAAATCTGAAGTATTACAGGAAAGTTGACCAAAAAGACATTTGACATTTGTTGGTTTTTTTAATTTTTTATATAGTTGATTACTTATAAGTTTGATACCCACACATTGTATTAATTTTCATTTTTCTTGCTTCTGGGTTGTCGAATGTATCCATCTATTGTTTAACTACAATGTATTCATATGTATACTATATTAGTGTATTCATTTTTTATTTAACAATAGTGTATCCATTTTTATAAATAGTCGTGATCTTATGTTAAATTGCTATATTTTACCTTGTTTGATATATTAATACATTGAGCTTCAATAAATACTTGTACCTTGGATATATTAAAACTATAAGTTTTATATCCTAATTGTACAAAATATATTTTTCATTTGTAGGAAATCAGATTCTATGTGTAAGATCGTTCGATTGAAGTCCCACATATGTAGATATACGAAACTCATAACATAGTTCATTATTTGAAGGAGAAGTTTTCGCATGTGAAGTTTAATAAATTTAAGAATACATATTTTTGGAGACTCGTATGCATGGGTGTCGTGTTCAAAATCAAATATTTAGGTGCTTAATAATTTGCGAGTTGGAGGATAATTCATCAGATATTTTGTTCATTCATATAAATCGGACCATATTTCAATTCGGTATTCGAGAGTTTGCCATCATATCTTAAAAAAATAATATGAATACAACATCGATGAAGTTCACCAATTTAAAAACCAAAATACTTAACATTCGTTCACCAATATAATAATTAGTTGACATACAATAACTTGAGTTTAGAAAACAAAGTTTGTGAATACATTTAGGATGCCTCAATAAGAAATACGAAGACAACAAGAAAATTGATTATGATGTATCACAATTTTCGTTAAATTGATTAGAATATGATCAGATATGTCTTGATATATATAAGTAATTATTAGTTGTTAATTTAATAATGGGAAGTTGCTCCTTTTATGGACATAATATAAGGACATAGTGTTATTTTTACAAACAATTCCTTATTTAGTTCACTGTAATTAAAGTTGTATCAATGTATAAATAGAAAAATAAAAAACGTATACAAAAATATAGCTACAAAAGACATAAATTGTAGTCATTTTTTTGTAAATAACATACTTATAGCTAATGAACTTCAATAACCCTATAAATATAGTCATTTTTGTAAGTTGCTCTTCATTATATTGGGCCCGTATCACGGGCCTAAAATTATCTAGTATATATATATATATATATTGTACATACCTTCACTTGAAATATATATATGATTTTCTCTTTTCATACTTTTTACAACAAAAGAAAAAAAAGTGAGAAGGTTTTGCACAGAATGAAATTTGTCTTGTATCCTTTCAATTTCAAAATTTGTAAATGAATCATATGGAGATCTTCTTCTAGCCTTAGGTACCATCTCTTCCAAATATTAGACCAATCAGTTTTTATTTATTTATTAAATATTAGACTATCAATAAAGAAGCTATTGAATTAAAATTGATGTGATAAGTAAGCAAACAACTATTAAAAAAATATAATGGCTATATCATAATAGAAGAGACAAAGAAATTAATTGATATTGTAGTAAAGCCTTCCTCACTCCCTTTTTCTTTGCAAAAGTATTATCTATGTATGAAAAGAGAATAAAAGAGAAAATCATATAAATATATTCATTTTAATAATGAAAAGTTGAATGAGGCGTGTAAAGATTGAATTTTAGTTTTCAATCTTTCCAGAGAAACGTTATTGTGAATCACGTTTTAGCTATAAAATGTGCCTCCGAATAACGAATTATAAAACGTTACTGACAATAACGTTTTCTGTCTGTTTACTCTGTCAAGTCTTTGTCGTTTGTCTTTTTGTCACTGAATTTTTTTGAATAAAATATAACCTAAAACATTACTGAAAAACACGTTTATACTAGTTTTGTAAAGTTTCAAAAAAAACGTATTATTCTGGTGAATTGATTTTAATAATGACTTATTTTGGTAAAAAATTCTTATATTTTTTTCTTCGAACCCTCTCAATGGAAATCCTGGATCCGCCACTGGTTGGCTTACCTACTAGTGGGAGTTAGTAGGTGTCATGATGACCTGAATTTTTGAGTCATGACATAAAATAAAATTTAATTGATTGTTGGTAGAGTCAAAGTAACGAAATATGAAAAATGCTAGGTAGGTTAAGTGCAAATTTGTTATACAATAAAGCACTTTCACTGAGTATGTTGTTGTTGTAGTATACCTGTTGTAGAGCAAATAATTTTAGCTTTGCTAAAACTCTTGAGTGATAATCTAGACTTTTGGTCGTGCATTTGTTGTACATTCAGCATTTTGTATTATATTCGTTAATTTCTTGTGACATGTTTTGATTGTTGATGGCATTTTCCTGTCCTTTCTTTGCCTTAATTTTTTTCCCTGATGTGCAATATATATAGTTATATTCATTCCTTGAGAAAATATTGATGATCAAGTAAAGTAATTAATTACATCTTTGTGAAGACAATATTGATGATCAAGTAAACTATAGCTTAAAAAAAGTTGTAATTTCAATGCCAAAAGAGAACATCATATATATACATTGAATGAAATTAGATAACTATTCCAAATTTTGGGAAGTAGCTAAAATGGATGCTTTACCAACCTTTGCCTATAAGCCACAACCAATCTAGAGTTACACCAGCAAATATACCTCCTAAAAGAAACAAAACTAGAAGATTTCCTAGTGCATTTTGCTCTGGTCCCTGTAGGATAAACCCAAAATCAATTTTCACATACATGTATGTAGTCATGACTTTGAATATAAGATTAATTAGGGAAAAACATTAAACTAACCTTGTAACCTTTTGGTGCACAAGTGAGGACACACACTGTGAGGTGGCCATTACTTAGTCCCAACAAGGATGTTAGCATAATCATCCATCCTTGATCACCATATTTGGCGGTGAAGTAGAAAGCTGGGACAAATAGAGAACGCAAAAGAATCACTACCATCAGCCCTTTCCGCGATTCCAGCTTTAAGCATTTGATTAGTGGGATGTATCTCCCTATGAGATCCCACACATTGTACATAGCGATAAGGACAAGTGCATACCTATAAATCGCAATGAATTTGTACTAACGTAAGAATGAGTTATTGCACGTTTATAAAGTTAACGAAAAATGAGAAGAGAAATCAACCATGATCCTAAGCTGTGAGATCCAGTATCCTCAGACAAGAATCCAGGGAAAATCGACAATGTTAGAGAATATATCAGAAACAAATCTATTGCATAGTCTATGTTCTGCAATAACAATTCTTTGTTGTTAAGTCGCTCAACTTGTTGAGGATCATGCTCATTCTGCAACAAAATTAACACAAGAGCAACAGCGTTAGCACCATGTTGTGCTAGCTAGTAACAATACAAGTTACAATGACCCATCAATTTAAGAAAAAATTGCAATGACCTTTGTTTCTGGTCCTTGTTTGTAAACTCCGGCTGCAGCAAGGTCACTAGCGACTGTCTTTGATCCCTCTGAAGCTGCTTTTGCACGATAGTACTTCACTATTGGTAGCTTTGGGAAGACAAATGCATATAGGAGGACACAAAGCAGCTCAAAGAGTGTGGATACCGCGAAGAACAGAACTGCATTAGGGAGTTTCAACAACTTATTGGGGGATAAAAATGGAATAGCATTTTAAGATATAAAATCTTTACAAAAATAAACTCCACTCGTAAATCAATTTTATGCAGAAATAAAACAGCAACATGTTATGACACATACTTGCACCCTTTCGAAGACCGTCCTGTGAATTGTCAAATGCTGCTTTGGTAATTAGTCTTAACGAAGATGTTAGAGCACCAGAGGCAGCCAACCCAGCAAGGAAAGACTGAAAATAACGTTTTATTAAAACGAGAAATGTATAGACGGTGAAACAAATGAGAAAGAGATGTAGATTAACCTGAAAAAATTCAGGTAACATGAATGAAAGGTCTCCAATCATTCCACCTTGTACATGAGCATCTGAAACTCCAAAGGCACCACTAATGACACATATCCCAATAAAACTTCCTAGCCCTCCCTTACCAGATGTAGCTAAATCCAACTGTTAGTAAATGAGACATAGAAAACCAAATTAGATCAACGATAACGACAGAGTGTATACTATATATGGAAATCTGAAAGAGAAAAATGAAAATTACTTACAACAAGAACTATGAATGTAGCGATGAAGAAAAGACTATATTCAAAAAGATTCCTTTTCCTGGTGTTAATTTTTGCTTCATTGTAAGCCAATATTGCAAGTGTTCCCAATGCAAATGGTTGATAAATGAGTGTAAGGACCCTTGAGGGATGATAATTTTGTGCATACACCAAATTTCAAACATTATTGTTTGCTCGCAATATTCACTCTAAACAGTGCTAGTTCTTGAGTAGTGACATATCAAATGGGCCTTAAAATATGATATAGGCTGCTACTCTATACTTGATTTTCTTGCTTGTCCTCTATCAAAATATGAGCCCGGTCTCTTTCATGGAAGATAAGTATTTGGAAGGTCTGTAAACATTCTCCAATTTACACAATTAGCCTTTCGTTTGAAGTTGATGAAATGAGTTAGTTGCTATACAGTAATTTCTTTCTTTCTGTCATTCATTTTATTGTGAAGTATGCAGCCAAAAAGAGATTACAGGTCTTCTAGTCTTCAGCGGCTCTGTCTGCTCCTATGCTTACTCAAATTCGAAGGAACCATCTTCTCAAGCTTTGGCTGACATAAAGGTATTTTAACTTTGCATTTGATGTTGTTTGTTCCCTACATTAAGGACTAAAAAGTTCAGTAAATCTGTTCTTTCTTATCTGTTGCATTCATGGATGTTTGTGTTCTATTAGATTTCAGTCCATTTGTTGGGCTTCAAAAAGCCATATTATCAGAGCATATTAGATGGATTACTCGAAGCAGAGAGATTTAATTCATTTGTATTTTCTCCATACGATCACAGGCATCGTACACCTGGTTCTGGATTTAACGGTGATTTTTATATCAAAAAGGGAATATTTACTATTTGGGTTAGAGTGAACTTGGTTTTAGTTTACATTTGTTCTTCATAATGCTAGAACGTAGATCTTGGTTGTCTTAAGGATTTTTTTCTCGAGCATTTAACATCTGGTCTTCTTGGTGTTTAGGAAGACATAATTAAGAGTCTAAGAAGCAGGTTAGATATCATGTGTGATGAGGCAGACAGGAAATCAGATTCTAAAGAGGACAGAACTGAAGGTTCGGCCCGGTTTATCGGTTTGTAAATATGCTAAATGTATTTCATTTCTCTAAACAACTTTGTAGTTATTACACTTTGACCTTTATTGTTAACTGGACGGTAGCAGTTGGCTTGTTAGCGATGCTGAAATGGTTTACTTTCTTTTTAAACAGAAAACATTGCAGTATGTCATTTCCTCGAAGACTATTTTTACCCTGGCTGGCTGATACATTCCTCTGAATCAGTTGAGGTGAGTTAGTTGCACCCTTTATATTCTTTGGTGAAGCAAATTATACTACACTCAGCCGTATTTCTTTTATTTGTCTTCCATTAAACATAAATGTCATTTTTTCCTTATATTATGTTGTTTTCTTGCCTTAAAGCAAAAGAAGTTACGCCTTTGATGTAGAAAGGTTGTTGGAATAGGCACTACTTCAAAGTCCTGTAACTATACTGAAGCTGCAGGCACTTTTGTCTTTGCAGCTCTAAAAGACAAACACTACGAGTGTGGTTAATAGAATACATGATTCTTGTACATTTTTTCAGTAGGTGTTTCACCTCAAGGAATGTGTTTCTTGTGACAATTTATTCATTTTTAGGATTAAAAGTTGTCAAGAAAATCTAATACCTCTCTATAATGGAACATTTTGTTGTCTCTCTGTGATAATTGTTCATTCAAGATGCAGCTGATCTGCCTTGGCAATGAAGTTGTCTATTTGGTACAGAAGTGGTTTGAGCAGTATTTGTTAAGACATTGTTTACCATATTGCTCAATGCAACTAAATATGTTGGTAATTTTGAGATTATGATTTCAACTCAACTCTGATGTGCTGTACTTTGAATTAGGTTCTCGTGGATCATTTTGCCGAGCTCATGTCTCTAGAGTTCCCAAGTATTTCTTCAAAAATCTTGGAGCCTGAAGCTGAAGCTCCTGCATTGGTATTATCCACCACAAAATCATTTCGGGAGGTGTCAACCCCATATGCTTTACTACCTAAGTCAGACGATTCACTCTCAAATCAAAATGGAGCTGCTACAATCTTGAGAAGTGACCAGAAATCGACAAACCCAGCTGGTTTTAACTTCATGATAGCTATTTAGTTCTTGTTGTATCAGTTGTGGTAGGGTTTGTGGTATATTTTGTTAGGTCATCATCCTAGGGAACACGGATGGTGCGAACAAAAAATATGTTTAGATCAAATCCTGATGATACTGTCTCATGCATATACTAACTATGCTAAGGCTATCATTTACAATTCTACACTGACACCAAATAATTTATTTTGGTGATAAATTCTACCATAGTACAAGTGTGGGTATACTATGTGTTATCAACATGTCTGTTTTTGATAATTATCTTTATTTATCTATGGCATATTGGTCATTTCAACTCACAACATTCCTTCCATTTTAATTATATATATATATTATATTACCTTAAAAGAATGAACTCCTAACTTAAATGTTAAATTATTAAAATATCTCTAACTTAGGTTGTGACTTTTCTGATAAGTTGTGACTTTTTTCAAAGGATTGTGATTTTTTTATGAGTTGAGACTTTTCCAAAGAGTTGGGACATTTTCAATAAGTTGTGACTTTTCCAAAGGCTTGTGACTTTTTGGAAAGATCATGACTTTTCAGATAAGACACAAAAAACACTTGTTTATACTATCCTTTGTTGACTATAAATAGAGAGGGTTCGTCTCATTTTTCAACTCACAACATTCCTTCAATGTTACTCATAGTTTGACCAGTACCATCAACATCACCTTGTACATAGACACTGCTATTATTTGTTTTCTTGTTCCTAGATACTTCTTCAGTTTGAAACTTAAAACCATTGATACAATACTTATTCATTGCCAGTACTTGAGATTCAGGTCCAAGGGCTACTTCTTTCACTAATTGCAAATGTTGGACACTTGAGTATTCATAGTAAACCTACGCGATTGTTATTTCAAGTAAGATAATTTAGTATAGCATGAATATATTATTAAATACTTAGTGATTGCACACTTACATAGTTCCTCAGCCATTTGGAAAATTCTGTATAGATGGCTTCATTACCCCATGTGTTTACGAACAAGCTGATCATTTTACATTGAAGTATTTCGTTAGTTAATGATCACTTATTAGTATGTAATTTAATAAC
>JAJOOO010018907.1:0-14133 GCA_029582685.1 Solanum piurae | reverse complement strand
ATAGATAAACAAAACTAATATGCCCAAAGGTCAAACAAAGGTGGGCCTCACCCCACCACAAATAAAAACATTTGTCCTCAAATGCAAATAAAAATATCTGAAAATGAAATAAAGTAAGACAAAGAGGGAGGTAAAGAGGGGATCATGTCTAGTCAGTCACTCCATATATCTGGGCTTCAGTGCCTGGGCTATCAATTTGGACTTGGGCTTTAGTGCCCGGAGTCACCTCAGAAGAGCCAACTCCACTCGAGACAGCAAACAGTGTATTTTCCAGGGAAACCTGCATACCTGTATCTATCAGGACTGCTTCAATTTCTATCAGATCCTCATCTGCAGCTCCCTCAGTCTCCTCAAGTATCTTCTCATCAGTGTCTGCCTCTGACTCAAGATCGGTTGTCTACTCTATTCTATCCTCATGTCCGGCGGTAGGTGGAGGCCTCTCGGACACATCTGGAATCGCCACTGTTCAAAAGACCATGGACATAATGGTGGACTTCAGGTAGTTCACATCTTTTCTCAACTCAACAATGGCAGCTTTTAAAGACGTCACCTCCTCGTTGGCTCCCTAACCACACTCACAATGCTATCCTCGCTGCAAGGGTATCAATGCCAGTGCTCAATGGTGTCACAACAGCAGTCAAAGCAGCCTGAATCATATCAGGAATGGAAGTCTTGAGCCTGGTTTCCAGACGATCTACATAATAGGCAAGCTATCCCATTCGAAGTAATGATTCCTGGGTGATCGAAGTACGGAAGACAGCAGCAACAGGTCTAGGAGACAGTATATCAACAGAACAACTAGGGGCATCAGAAGATACAACACAAGGAGTACATGAAGGCCCAACGACCGGAGTAGGTAAACATGCCTCTACAGGTGATAAGTTTTTGTCTACAACTAGGGAAGAATCCACCGGTGCTGCCTTCTTCTTCTGTTTAGCTTGGTCTTTTAAATATTCTGCCTCGATCCTCCGGATATAGGTAGAGGATATAGGAATCACTTTCACACTATTCTTGGCATCTCTAGGTACCCGAGCTCTTCTACACAACTTGGTGAACAACACCAAGAAAGGAAGTTAGGTCTGGCGCTGCCTTGAATGCATGAGCATCTCAAAAGTAATGATCCTTCCCAGATTTAGCTTTGTTCCCTTGATGAGGCAACCTAATATGGATACTTTTGCATGGCAAAGGATAGATTCATTCTGTGAAGGCATGACTTTGCTGCTGATGAAGCAAAATCAATACCTTGCTGTCATATTTAGGTCATTCTTCTCGATAAGTGCCCCAAACGTCAACCCACTTAGGAGTTCCGTCTGATATTAATGGGGCCAACCATTCTTTCATATCCTCCAGTGACGTCTTGCTGATCATAATCTGACAGTTGTCCTCAAGTGTCGCAGGGCATCCCAGAACGACATTTATAGCAGGAGCGTCACATTGCACCTTCTTTCCCCATACAACTACATAGTCAACATGCTTAAATTTAGCAGTCGGCTTCTTCCTGCGTGGTATCAATGCATTGTACATGCTGTAGAACTATCTAACCCATCTTGGAATATACGGTCCATGGGGCATTGTGAAATTTTGGAAGTTATGAGATTTCAGACATCTCATAATCTCAGGGTAATCTATCAATTACTCCATCTGTGGAGAGATGCTTCTCTTCAAGAATTGTCCTTAATCCCTCTGTCTTCTACCTGTTCATTGACTTGGGAGGGGGACCCTGTATTGGTGGTGCAAGCACCATTGCCTGCTCTGTAACTGGGGGAGTAGGAGTGGAAGATGGAGGATTCTTGATTCTAGATGCATCATTCAGCTTCTTAGATCGCAATTTAGCCATCTGGTGTCTAACTCTAGAGAAGAGATGAGTAGGTTTGTTACTGGTGTATCCGACTTGGTGAAAGAAGAGTGTCGTACGGCAATGCTCCATGGTGACATGAAAATCTCTAGGCTTGTTGTGTATGCTCAATCTATTGAGGAGTCCAAGATGACTAGGGTGAGGAAAGACTTGAAAAGGGGTAGGCATGAGGATCAAGGACAACCTAGGTTTAAGAAGAGGGCTCCAAATCAAGATTTCGCAAGTGCTCATAACGTTAACCATGAAGGAGGTGGTGGTTCTCAAATTGCTAAGCCTACTTGTTCCACTTGTGGAAAGAAGCATTTTGGGAAGTGTCTATCCGGCAATAGTGGTTGCTATGGTTGTGGGAACAATGATCACAAGGTGAGAGATTGTCCTAATATTGTGGATAAAGGAAGGAATGCTAGGCAAGCTCCTTATAGTGGTCCTAGTGTTGATGGTCAAGCAAGGAATTGTTTCTATGCTCTCCAAGCTAACAAGGAAGCAAATCCGGATGAAGGTGTCGGTAAGTCATAATTTTTGGTTTAGTGTGGGAATCCTTTTGTGTTGGTTTAGATGGGTTTCTCCTAAGTGGGGAATGGTATGTTGAGGTGAGTTTGGATATTATTGTCTTTTTCTTCTATTCCTAATCAATCTTGAGTCATAGAATTGTAGAAGCATGATGCATGGGTTTTTGGAGTCTTGTGTGAAAAATGAGTTTCTATATTCTCCTTATAATGATGCATGCTTTAAATTGAGTTCTTGATTTAAATGAGAAAATCAGTTTCATGATTGTTGTTCTCCTTATATGCAAAATTGGTGAGTTGCTAAAAGTTGTTAAGAGTTGATTAGTTGAGCATGCTTAAGTGTATTCTTTACATGGCATGATTGTGTTTTAATGAGATAATTGCATATTGTGTTCTTTGATGTTGTTATGAGCATGAGGTGCTATGGAGAAGGAAGTTCCTCTAAATAAATGAGAAATGGAAAAAAAAAATTAAAAAATAGGGGTTTGAGGAATGTTGAGTTGTAGGTGTGCTTCCTACTTCCATAAATTTGAATGAAGTTGTGTTGTAATGGCTTGTTATGTGGAGTTGATGTTTTCCTCCTTGATGAGTGCTTTCATATTGATATTGTATGATTGTTGTGGACTGCTAACCTTGAGTCATTACCCTTAATGTTTTAAAGTGTCATTCAAGGACGAATGTTCCCAAGTGGGGGATATTGTAACGCCCCTCAAAATGAAGTAGGATAAAGTAGAGCCTCACATGGGTTTTATGCATTAATAACTTTTTAAAATAATGAATAATAGACTTTTTAGTCAGTTTTAAAGACTTTGGAAGTCAAACGTCAAGGGACGACCAAGACGTTCGGAAACTAGTCTTTTACGTGTTGGTGTGTTCTAGTATGTTGTACATGTTTTTATGTGTTGTTTGGAGTCTAAAACCAGTGGAGGTGACCCTAGTGTCTTAATAAATGTTTTTAGGGTCAAAACGTTCGGGTACGACTCCCCGGTACCACCCTAAGGGTCCCCGAGGAGGACCCCAACCCTTGACCGAGCAAGTTACCAAGAAAGCTTGAAAAATGGAGGGAGCATGTCCGCGTCGCGGACTAGCTCCACCAAGGGCCAAATGATTGGTCTGCATCGCGGACTCTTCTGTCTCGAAATTTAATTTCCAGAAACTTGTGGGAACACCTCCGCGTCGCGAACTTCTTTCCCGACGTAATCTGCGAAAATAAAACTCAAGTTTGACTTGTTTAAAAAGGTCCAACTAAGTGAGGGGTAGTTTGGGTACTGTGGGTTATTGTTTTTAAGTTATTTTAAGTATTTTTAAAGGTATTTAAACTTGTATATGGTATGATAGAATTCATTCTTCCAAATCAAAACCCCAAAGTTATTTCTCTCTCTAAAGTTCTCTCAAGTTCAAGGAAGAAGAAGGTGGAGAGCTAGGGTTTCAAATAGAGGGTTTCTTCCACCAAATTTCGCTGAGATTTCATCAAGTGAGGTATGGTGGCTCTTGATCTAGGACTCATCTTCATCCTAGAGTCAATTTCAATGGATTTTACAATGTTTTCAAAAAGTGACTAAAAGCTTGTTTTTAAACTATCAAGGGTTCTTGCATGAAAATTATTTGAAATGTTGGGATATGGGTTAATTGATGTTTGTTTGTGGTTTTTGAATGAAATACTCCATGAACCCTTGTCTTCTAAAAAACCCTAAAATTTGCTATGAAGTGGGTCTATTTCTATAAATTCAAAGTTGATGGAACTATGGGTAAAATGAATTGTATTGATATCTCTTGTGTTGTTTAATGTTTATTTATGATTAATTGTTGATAATGGATGAATTAAGGGTGTTAAGCCTTATGGGTGAAGTATTGATGATTTTGGCTATGGCTTTGGATTATGGTAAGAAAGCTTGAACTCTCTTTATGAGTTGGTTGTTGTTGGTAGATTGAATCCACTTTTGGTGGAAGTGTTATATCTTATTCTTTTGTGGTATTATTGTGAATTGTAGCCATGAAGGCATTGGTGAAGTTGTTGTATAATGTTGGAATATTGTATTATTGAGAATTGAGGCCATGAAGGGCATTATATATGTGTTATTATATTGATGTGTTATTGTACATATATGAGGCTATATGTAAAGTCCTATGTGAAGCTATATGTAAAGTTTGTGTGAAGCTATGATGTGATATTGTATAAAGTGTGATTATGCTAATGTGAAAGCATGTTTCTCTTGAAGTGACGATATGTGGTGATGATGGACTATGATGAGTTTTTATAAGATGATGTTGTAGCTCATATGCTAGACTTGAGTATCTTGTCTTGTGCCATGAAAGCTTGATTATATATATGAATGTTTGGTTGGGCTATGACTTAGTAATGGGGCTCTTCCTATAAATGCTAGAAGAGGAATTCCAGGCCAAGACTTGAATTGGTAGACTTAAGCATAGTCCCTTTTCATGAGTCTAGCTTTCCTATGTTAATGTATAACCTTGAAGGATGGGCCTTAGGGTGATGTTCCCTTCTTGAGTGAAATGATAGACTTAGAGATGGATGGAGCCGGAACAGCATGAGAATCCTTATCTAAGAAAGTCAAATGAGCAATCCTTATGAACCTAGATTGGTTATGACTAAGAAATGGGCCCTTTCTTGGGAAGAAGTACTATGAGTTGGTTGAACTAGAAAAGGAACCCTCTCTATTACATATGTGATTGAATACTCTATGGAAACCAAGGCTAAGCACCGAGTGGATGTGGTTAGGATGGTGTCCATGTTGAGAATGAGATTAGGCACAATGAACATCCTTGGACATCTCTTAAACCATGTGCCAACATGGGTTGCTTTTAGTTCTACCCTTGGCAAGTGCAACAACTTCCACGGAGTAGGATAGACTCCGGATTCCATATCTTGCTAGTGTGGTCTATGTCGGTTAAGGCCTATTTCCATCATGTGGGATGTGCACTCTAGTATTGGATAGGTTCTACAACGTGTAGGTAGTAGTATGGGATGCTATCTACACATGACACGAGTAGGCTTAGAAGATACTAAAGTGAGTTCCCTAAGCCTTAGGGTTATTATGTGATTGTCCCCTATGCGCTTGTGTGTCTCTTAAATTGTCTATAAAGAATGTTGACTTACTATGTTATAATGTAATGATAAATCCCTTGTCTATGGTATCTCTTAGGAACACTTAGGTGTATATGAAGAGGTTGTATGAGCGGTCACTTCATTATTCACTTAAGTGTGGCTTAGGGTGACTTGAGGTAGAGGCTTAAATGGTAATGACGGAATTACTTTGGGATCTTGTTTAAGTATTGTACACTTGTGTTAATTGAGTTGTAAATGACGTGAATATGGTCTTATTTGTGAATGGTGACTTAAAATGTGGGTTTGTGCTTGTGATTGTAAAGGTTTGTTAAAGAAGGTCTCTAAAGCACATATTCCTTGTAAATGTCCGTTGTGCATGTTTTCTTGCATGGTCATCATACTTAGTACTTATTGTACTAATTCCATTTTTCTCTATTGTAACAAGTGTAGGTGGTGGAAAGTGAGGAGATCTTTAGAGGAAGCTTGGGATATCGACTCTTCTCAAGAAGCTTGGTATGTCCTCATATATTCGAGGACATAGTTGTTACCTTTCTTGTATTTCCACTTAGACATTGTATATGACTTATATTTTGTTGTAAAGGGTCGTGTCCCTAAGATGTTCTATTCGTGTCTAAGATGGTACATGAGACTTAGAAATTCTACTTCGTTACATTTGAAAGATTTTATGAGTATTATGAATTTGTTTTAAAAAGAGTTTTTATTCCTTATGGTTTTTTATTACCGAATGCGATGAATGAATGCTAAGGCTTGTATAAGACCTCCGAGAGGTCGAATACGCATGTGACGGCTAGGGGGTGCTCTCGGATCGTTACAGCTATGTCAAGTATTACAAGAATAGAACAAGCATATGCATAATACGGGTTGTTACATCCTGCCCCACTTAAAACATTCATCCTCGAATGTTAGCATGGCTATCCAGCCCAAACAAGTTCAAGCCTAAGTTAGTACTAATATTAATCACACTGAACATATAGACTTATACTTACTTGTTAACGCTTCAACTCAATATTTTCATCTTTCTCATTGGTCTGGAAGAGATAAGGATACTTCAATTTCATTGCTTCTTCGGCTTCCTATGTAACCTCTTCTACTTGTTGGTTCCTCCATATTACTTTTATAGAAACTACTTCTTTATTTCTTAACTTCCTAACTTGTCGATCCAGAATAGCAATGGGTGCTTCTTCATAACTGAGATATCTCGTAACTTGTACGTTTTCAGTAGGAGTAATACGAGATGGGTCACCTATGCGTTTTCGAAGCTTTGAGAAATGAAACACCGGATGAACGGTTGAAAGCTCTTGAGGTAGCTCTAACTCCTACACAACTTGGCCAATTCTTTGGATAATCTTATATGGACCTATATAGCGTGGAGTCAACACACCCAATCCGCTATAGAAAATTCTAGTCCTCTCCTTCTAACATATGTATATGATTTATGTCAACTTTCAGTTGTTTCTAGCTGTTGTTGTATCAATTTCACTTTTTCCATAGCTTGATGAACAAGGTTTGGCCCAAATAAGGCAGTTTCACTTGTTTCGAACCAGCCAATCGGGGATCTATATTTTCTACCATACAAAGCTACATAAGTGACATTTTAATACTTGAATGGTAGCTATTGTTATAAGCTAATTCAATAAGCAGTAGATGATCATCCCAGCTACCATTGAAGTCTAATACACAAGCTCGCCGCATATCCTCAAGTGTTTGAATTGTACGCTCTACCTGACCATCTGTTTGGGGTTGAAAAGTTGTACTTAAATTCACTTGTGTTCTCAAACTCTTCTGAAATGACTTCCAAAAATTTGCAGTGAATTGAGCTCCTCTACCAGGTATTATAGAGATTGGCACTCCATGTAGTTGAACTATCTCTTTAATATACAACCTTGAATACTCTTCAGCTATATAAGTAGTCTTCACCGGCAAGAAGTGCGCTGCTTTGGTGAGTCTGTCAACTATTAACCATATGCAGTCAAACTTCTGAAATGAGCGAGGCAAACCAGTGACAAAATCCATGTTGATCATGTCCCACTTCAAAATTGGAAGTTCTATACACTGCATATAACCTCCGGGCTTTTGGTGCTTTACCTTTACTTGTTGACAATTTGGACATTGAACCACAAATTCCACAATGTTCTTTTTCATGTCCCCCCACCAATACATTTCTTTCAAGTCATGATACATTTTAGTTGACCCCAGATGGACAGAATATCTCGAATGATGTGCTTCCATCATAATCCTCTTTCTTAATTCATCTACGTTAGGTACAGAGAATCTGTTTTGACACCAAAGTACTCCCTCTTGCGTAAGATCAAATGCCTTTGTCATACCCTGTTGTACATTCTCCTTAAGCTGTAATAGAGTAGGATCAGTGTACTGCTTAACTTTCACTTCCACTACTAATGAGGATTCTGCTGCATTTTGCACGACAACCCCTTCATCCGGAGATTCAAGAAGGTGAACCCCCCAAGCTAGCTAGTTGGCATAGATCGTTAGTTATTCCTTGTCTTTGCATAGATTGCCCATAAGTGCTTGCCATTATTTTATGGCTTCAAGCATCAGCTACTATATTGGCTTTACCGGGATGATACAAGATATCTATGTTATAATCATTTAATAGCTCCATCCATCTTCGCTGCCTCAGATTTAGGTCCTTTTGCTTAAAGATATATTGCAAACTCTTGTGATCAGTGTATATGTCAACATGAACTCCATACAAGTAGTAGCGCCATATCTTCAAAGCAAATACAACTGCTGGTAGATCTTGATCATGGGTTGGATAATTTTTCTAATGTGGCTGCAGCTGCCTTGAGCCATAAGCTATTACTTTACCATGCTGCATCAATACATAACCTAATCCCACTCCCGAAGCATCTCTATAAACTTCATAGCCTTCTCTGCCTTCTAGAAGTACCAATACAGGTGTAGAAGTTAATTTATTCTTCAGCTCTTGGTAGCTTCTTTCACATTCATCACTCCACTAAAACTTAGTTTATCTGTGTTAGCTTTGTTAAGGGTGAAACAATGGAAGAGAATCCTTCAACAAACCTTCTGTAATAACCTACCAATCCAAGAAAACTACGGATCTCCGTAGGCATTGTAGCTCTTGGCTAGTTTTTCACGGCTTCTATCTTCTGGTTATCAACCCTTATTCTTTCATCGAATACAATATAACCTAAGAATGCCATAGATTTTAACCAGAACTCACATTTAGAGAACTTTGCATACAACTTACGAACATGAAGAATTTGTAAAACCTACCTCAGGTGATTAGCATGGTCCTCTTCTGATCTTGAATACACGAAAATGTCATCTATGAATACTATCACGAACACATTTAAAAATGGCTTGAACACGCTATTCATCAAATTCAAAAAAGCTGCTGGTGCATTTGTTAGTCCGAATGACATGACTAAAAACTCAAAATGACCATACTATGTTTGAAAAGTTGTCTTGGGTATATCGTTGTCTTTGACCCTCACTTGGTGATAACCCGACCTCAGGTCGATCTTTGAAAAACAGCTAGCACCTTGTAACTAATCAAACAAATCATCAATTCTAGGGAGGGGATATTTGTTCTTAATCATTACCTTATTCAACTGCCGGTAGTCGATACACATTCTTAATGAGACATCTTTCTTGCGTACAAATAAAACTTGTTCTCCCCATGGAGACATACTAGGCCTTATGAATCCTTTTTCTAATAAGTTTTTTAATTTCTCCTTCAACACCCATAATTTTGTTGGGGCCATTCTATACGTAGGAATGGAGATAGGTTGAGTATCTGGAATCACATCAATACCAAACTCTACTTCTCGTTCTGGAGGCAAACCTGGAAGATCTTCAAGAAATACATCATGAAACTCATTCACTACAGAAATGAATTGAAGAGTTGGTGGCTCTGCATCTATATTTTTCACTCTCACTAGATGACATGTATCCTTTGGACATCATCCTCTTTGCCTTATGATAAGAAATAAATTTACCTCTTGGTGCACCAATATTACCTTTCCATTCAAGGACTGCTTCTTTTGGAAAATGGAAATGCACCAACTTAGTTTGGCAATATACCGTGTCATAACAAGAAGTTAACCAATTCATACCCATTATAACATCAAAATCTACCATTTCTAGCTCAACAAGGTCAGCCAATGTATCACGATCACAAACAGTTAAAATGCAATAATGATAAACCCTTCTAGCTATAATAGACTCACCAATTGGTGTAGACACTTCAAATGGCTTCACTAATAATTCTGGTGTTCTATTGAAGTTTTCAGCAATCAATGGAGTAACATATGATAGTGTAGACCCCGGATAAATTTATGCATATACAATATGTGAAAACATGGAGAATGTACTTGTAACCACATCTGGCGAGGCTTCGAAATTTTGTCGATCCCCTAGAGCATATGTACGATTTTGAAATCCACTAGAACTAGTTGCTCCCCTAGCTCCTCTACCACGAACAGTAGGTATTTGTCCCCTACACAAAGAAGGTGTTGATGATGATGATGCAACAACTGATCTAGTAGGTTGTGCCACACCACCCACACCCCTATGAGGGCAATTTCTCATCATATGACCCGGTGCACCACACCAAAAAACAAATATTTGTCCCAAACCTACATGCACCTAGAAGATTCCTTCCACATTGTTTATAAGGCTCTCGAGGAGGCCCTGATTGGATCGTACTTCCCTACTCTTGATGACCCGCTATTTGTGAACCTTGGCTTTCACTTCTTTGCCGAAACTGATTGCCCCTAAACCCTTGAAACCGTGGTGGAGCACTAGTTGTAGAGTAGAAACATGATGGCCTAGGCGGTCTGTTAGAGAACCAAGGCTTAAACTCACCTTGGGATAGTGTAAACTACCCCATGGATCTGGCCATATTAGAATGCCCTGTTTCCGACTCTTATGTCTTTCTTATTTGCCATTGATCCTCAAACTTTTGTGCAAAAGCTTTCATTCTTGCTATATCCATATCTTTATTCAACGAAGCAATGGTGCAGACTCTAACCAGATATGAATCTAATCTATCCACATATAAATGAACTCTATCCTTCATAGTAGCTACTACATTAGGAGCATACCTGGCCAAGAAATTAAATTTGAGACTGTACTCTCTCACACTCATACTTCCTTGGTGGAGAATTAAATACTGATCCGCATAGGCCTCTCGAATTTCAAATGGCAGATAATGGTCAAGGAATGCCTTGTTGAACTCTTTCCACGTAACTGAAGGTGCATCTGTTCCACTAAATTGCTTCCAAGCTTCATACCATAATATAGCCACACCTTTTAATAGATACTGCTAGCTCAATTGCTTCTTTACAAATTACATGCAAAACATCCAAAGTTCATTGGATATGATCTATAAAGTTTTGTGGATCTTCATTAGGATCTGACCCAGTGAATGATGGAGGGTCCAAATTAAGGAAGTAAGATGCGTGTCAGTTGCTCTATCTACTCCACTAGTACCTGCAACTGGACTTTCTTCCCTTTTTCCATGGACAACAACTATACGAGTCAATAATTGGACTGCATTCCTCAAATCTTGCTCGGTAGCATTAATAATGGGTTCTTGAGGTGCAGCTTCCCTCCTTAGATGTTCTGGAGATAGAGGGGTCGTGTAGCGACCCTTTAAAAAGGATACTACCACTTAAACAAGAAATCTAATTTAATACCTGCGACATTTAAAAGAGATTAACGAAGGGCATATTGATTTTAATCTAGTAGAGGGATTAGGTTCACAACAAACAATTTAGTTAAGGATATACATCCTCCCCATTTAAAGATTTATTTGATGTTAAATTAACATGACATGGAATTTAACTTATGACGGAAAAACCCTCCCAGAATAATTTAAGCAAAACTGACGAACTTTTCATACATATATTATCCTCACACTTAAGTATAAGATAACAGGAATATTACCAACTTCTGAGTTTCAAAATCAGCCGGTTCATGCTTCACACAAACATTCAAAACTAATAGTAAATTTCGTATATTACAAGACTTGGGTTTACACAACCCAAAAGAACAAAACATATAGACATACTTATATTACAACCCATGGTGACATGATAAAATTAGTCCTCAAAATTTCATGTAAATATACAACACATAGATCTTGTACAAGTCCCAAGGTTTATACAAAATATAGATGCCTATATGCAAATGTGATCTTCCTTAAGGTTCTCAAAATCTCCATCTCCAATGGCCAACTTCATGCATCCTCTCGAACATTCCCTACGATAGAAACAACTATTGCTAAGCATAAAGCTTAGTGGTGTAAAAACTATATGCGTGGAGCCGCTAGATTCACCAAGTTACCTTTCAAAAGTCATGGGCACCACAATTGAAACATAATAAATAAATCAAGTAAACAATATATTAAAGGTATCAAGTTCTATATTTAATGATCCAAGTGCAAGAACGCTCATAGCACCATTTCCCAAGAGATCCAATACCAAGGCTCACCCAATACATACATCATACCGTCACACCAAGCATAAGCAGGTATCAAGAAGGACCGAACTCCTATTACAAGAAGGGTCAAAGCCCAATAATCAAGAGAATCAAGAACCATATTAAAAATGGCTTCCCAGTTCATACTTAAAATGCAACTTCCATACTTAAGACGACCAAAAATCCAGAGTCAAGATGGAAAATAATCCGAATCAATTGGCATACCAATAGTGAGAAAATCAAATCCACAAGAAGGACAAAGTCCCAACAAGAATGTCAGGTGATCAAGCAATCCGTACAAGTGGATGAGTTACACAAGTGTCTTGAAAGTCTCAGAGAATACCAATACGACAATACAACGTGACAAGAAGTAACCAAGGTATCAAGATAACCCTTCAGATATACATGCAGATAACAAGAGTACAAGTACAAGTTTATACACAAACTTTGGGCTTTAGCATAGAAACAGTCCATCAAAACTTCAAGAGTTCAGACCATAGATAGACCAACCAACGTTTCAAGGTCCTCAACTTGTTCACCAGTATATACAGCCTTAAAAATACAAATAAATAACTTCTTTAATTCCTAGCAGCTCAATAATGTCGAAGTAAAACAGAATTATCATCACAAGTAAGCTTAGCCTGTACAAATACGACTATGTTTCCAAAACAGTGATTCTGGCCAGCCTAGTACCTCATGTCGTAACTTAGATTTGAAAAGGAAAACGGAAAAACTGGACTGTATATCCTTCATGAAATATGTAGGTACATATCTTAAGGTTGCAACAAATGAAGAATAACCACAAAATATACTTTGTACAAAAAGATATCATCGATACACTAACAGTTGTTCATACAGGATTTCTAAATCCGAAATCTGGACAGAACTTGCTTTCTGTTGCGTCCCATATTTCGAATCCATAACAGCTAAATTAGAGTTTACCATAAACAGAAGAGTTGTAGGTGTAGGAATCAGCTTTCCAAATCATATTTATTCACCGAAAAAGGAGTTATACAGAACAAGAAATTCTAGAAGTACTAAACACTACTCAGCTAAAAAAAAACAAGTTTTGATTACTCACAACTTGATAACCCAAAGGACTTTCAACCAGCACATCGTAATTAAGTCTCACAGATTTCACATTTTCAGGAAGAACAAGTGATGAACAAATATAGGAATGTGTAGAATCAGGATCAAATAATGTAAACTCACATAAGCCAAAAGGACCAAGGTTTTCTTGTGATTTAGAGAGTAATAAAGTTAGAGAGATTTCACCAGGTTTCTTAGAGCTAAGGAACACGAATTTCACTATAGAGGAAGTGTAAACATGTAGTCACCAAAAATGATGTTTATCCCCTTCACAGCTATTCTTCAAAGGTGCTTCCCAAATAACTGTAGGCTGCCGAAAAAGCATACATATATACCTATATGTATATACCTAATACCAACACTTTCAATTTATAGGTTATTCTAATTAGAAAATTACGTAAATACCCCCATACAATCCCTTAAATTACGATCAGAATTTAAGTTCAGAAAGTTTGAAAATATCACAATTTCAAGTTCCCAAAATGAGAGTAAAACACATTGTAGTAATTTAGAAATGGTGTATCGACATGCGACTCTTGGTTTGTATTTAGGGGTGTTAGAATTGTCTCCCCCTTAAAGAAATTTCTTCTCGAAATTTACTTTACTCTAGTCCCGGAACAAGTGCGGATACTGGGTCCTCATGTCTTCTTCTCTTTCCCAGGTAGCTTCTTTTTCAGAATGGTTCCTCCAAAGTACCTTTACTAAGGGGATTCTATTGTTCCTAAGTTGTTTACTTCTCAAGCTTGAATTAGAATAGGTTCTTCATTATACGCCAAGTAAGGATTAACCTCAATAGATTCAACTGTAAGAACATGAGATGGATCAGAACGATATCTTTTGAGTATAGAAACATGGAAGACATTGTAGATCTTGTCTAACTCAGGTGGCAACGCTAATTTATATGCAACTGGTCCAACTCTTTCAAGTATCTCATAAGGTACAATAAATCGGGGACTAAGTTTTCTCTTCTTACCAAATCTCATAATCTTTTTCCATAGAGACACCTTTAAGAGTACTTTATCTCCAACATTATACTCAATGTCATGCCTTCTAAGATCACCATACGACTTTTGTCTATCCGAAGAAACTTTAGACGATCTTTGATCTTTTTTACCTTGTCTTCCATT
>JAJOOO010018901.1:0-12210 GCA_029582685.1 Solanum piurae | reverse complement strand
CCCGACTTCCATCTTTATCAGTTAGAGGCTTCATAGATAGTCAGTATAGTTGAGAAGTCTGTATTATTCATTTATTTTATTAAATGTTTTAAAGACTTAAGTTGCCTTTTTATGGCGAGTTGTATATATTTTATTATACATAGTTTTATTTCGACTTAAAGTTTGTATTTAAGTTTTATGAACTTTTATTTCAATTTTAAGCTTTTGCATGCTTAAGTTAGTCTTCCTCTTGTAGTCAGCCAGGATGAGGGTTCGTTTGGGGACCAACAATGGTTCTTGAGTGCTGGCCACGTCCAGGGTGTAGATTCGGGTCGTGACAGTATGAGACTCTTATTTATAGTTTATTTTTTACACTTTATCGGGATGGTTGAGTTTTAGACTGACTTGTCTTGGTGGGAAAAGACGAGTGTCATCACATCTATTTTTAGGTCGTGACATATGTTCAGTTGGGCGTCGTCCCCACTTATATCTTCCATTCGATCAGATTAAAGGTCTGACTGGGCGAATTCCCTTTGATCAAATTAAAGGTCTGACTGGGCGACTCCCCTTTGATCAAATTAAAGGTATGACTGGGTGACTTCACTAGATCCTTGGAAGCCTGTATCACGGTTATAGTATGTGGAAGGCTATAGCAATTTTGGTATTACCTTCAAGTTCTCGGTATAGTTCTTAGCTTTTCTGTATACTTGTTGGGTTTACAGGGATCCATTCGGATTTTTATTAACTTGTGCACGAGTGTACCTTTTGAGTATATGAGAGGCCAACTAGTTTGGTTAGTTGTACTTATTTCATTTCTATTCTTAGTACACTCGTGTGCATTCTTTTTTAGCTTCTCGTTCCTTGACCTCTGTTGTTTTTAGATTTTATAATTTCTTATTATTTTTAAGTTTCTTGCTCAGTCGACCTATTATGCCTACTGAGTACCTATTGGTTTGTTACTCATGCTACACTCTACATCTGTTTCCTGATGCAGGTCCGAGCACCATTTATCAAAGTTGAGATTCGAGTTTGTTGCAACTTCAGTTCAGAGGCGAGGGTGACCACATGACGTTCTAGACTTACATGTCTCTATCTGTTTTCTGTTGTCTAGTCTTTTGTATTTTGAGACAAGCCTTGTATTTTGGGTTCACTTTTGGGACTTTTACTCTTTGTTTTGAGACAAGCCTTATATATATATATATTTGTTTGCTTCCGCCTGTTCTTCTATTTCTCTTGTTAAATTGTCTCTTCCGCTTTGTTTCTACTCTTATACCAGTTACTTGTTGTTCTAGGTTACAAATCGATTTACCTACTGTTGGGTCATCGTAGGTGTCATCATGACTCGAGTAATCAAATCGTGATAATTTTAATTAAGTAATGGATTTTTTAAAATTAAAATGGAGAATGAGGGTATGTGTAGTACTCTTAGGATTTATGAATTTTCAATTGAGAGAATATGAAGAGGCAAGAATGTAGGAGAAATTTATGGAATGAAAACCAACTAATAATTGAGAGAAAATTTGGAGATTAATATCCTGTGAGTTTCAAAATTTTTGGTTTATGGAAAACATAATTGATTTATCAATGACATAATTTTTTTTATGAATTACCTTTTTTTCCTTTTTTAATTGATTTATTATTTTGTTAGATTTTAATAAAAATCTACTATTATATATTGAAAACTAGAAAGTCATGTTAGCACTAATAATAACAACTCTTAAATGCATTATTTATTAAATATTTTCCATTACAAAATAAAGGTGGACCAGCTGGTAAAATACCAACTAATTCTAATATGTTACTTATAGACACGTAATTTTTGATCGAACATAAGGTTTTACACCATTTTTATTTCTTAAATATTTCTTCTAAGTCTATATTAAATATTTTATTTTTCATCGTATATATTGTAAGTTTATTTTAAAAGATTTGAAAAGTACAAAAAATATATATGTTTTCTTTTTATTTAAATTTTAATAAACCAGCTAATATTTCTTAATTATATATTTAAACTAACTATTTGACTTTTCTTATAATTTATTAGTTTAAAATAATTAATTATATTTTTAGTATTATAATTTTTGTATATATATATTTCATCTAAAAAATAATAATAATAACCTAAACTACCCACCTTCCACTCCACCCCACTCCCTCATTAACACCACTACCCTTACAAAAAAACAACAACACACATATACACTTCATAACCAAAACACCAAAAACCATATGCAACAACATAAATATACATACCTACACACCCACACGGACAACAAACAAGAAAACAACCAAAATAAAAAAATAAAAAAGGGAAGAACGATAAAAAAAAAACGTGAAAAAAAATATAATTAAAAAAAAAAAGAGAAACAGAATAAAAAATAAAAAATAAATAAATAATAAATAATAAATAAATAATAAAAAAAATAAAATATATATATATATATAAAAGTAACAAAATAAAACGTGCAGAAAAGAAAAAAAATCTTTATAATTTTCTTTTTAAAACTAATCATGAATCCCATAAAATTTTACTTCCTATCTTAAAACTAACTAAAAGAAAAATTCTAAATTTACTCAACCTCAAAAACTTTCAATCCTACACAAATTCTAATTCCTAGCTATTATATGCTCTACCCATAATAACACAATAAAAATATAGATACATGAAAAAGGGAAAAGAAAAGAAATTACGGACGCTTCAAGATTTGTAAATATAAATTTCTTAACTCTACTTTATTTTGTTTGAGTAAACTTATGCGCTTATACATATTTTTAATTAATGAACATACACTAATAAAATAAGATAGTTTTAAATATAGTTAAAATAAATCAAAGGATGAGAGTAAATAACATTTTTATTATTAAGCTAAATAATATAATATCCAAAAATTAAGTCAAGTCATACAAAGGTCAATAAAGCGACCATGCTAGAACCACGAGACTCGAGGGATGCCTAATACCTTCCCATCGGTCAACAGAATTTCTTACCCAAATTTCTAGTTCGCAGACCAATCAAATAACTAGTCAAATTTCCTTTTGATTAGGGATTTAAATAAGGTGATTTGGAACACCAAAACTCAATTTCAAGTGACGACTCTGAATAATAAAATAATCTCTTTTCAAAATGTCACTTTAATTGGAAAAACTCTATTTTCAAAACATAATTAAGTTTTGAGGAAAAAATAGGGGAGTGACATTACTAATTTAGAAACCAAAAATTTGATCCATTGGTAAAAGTTCCTAACAATTGAGTATTAGTTGGCATGTTACCAACAAATAACAATTAGTTGGTAATTTACCAACATATATCGAATTAGTTGGTTAAATTAGCTACAAAATCCTTTTGTTGGCAAATACTTAATTAGTAATTCGTTGGTAATTCGTTAATAAATCATCCTCTATGTTTTTTTACTATATTTACCAATTGATATATATTCAGTTAGTAATATTACCAATGAAAGATGTTTGTTGGTAATCCATTAGTAAAATGTTGCTAAATTAGGCGTCATTTTTCCCCTCCATATTTACCAACTAAATTATTTAGTTAGTAAAACTTCGGTTGGTATTTCGTTAGAAATTCGGTGCTAATAATTCTAAATAACAAATTAGTTGCCAATTTGTTGGTAATATTTTACTAATATACTAACGAATTTGGGTTGTTGGTAAAATCTGTTGGCAATTCAGGTTTTTTTTTTTGTAGTATGTGTCTAGGCTTAATTGGTTGTTATTTTCTTATAGCAAAGACATTAAAGAATCCTTACGACTTCACGAAATTGAATTCGAATGAGTAGAACTCTCGAAATCGAATTCGACCTCCAGAAATTAATTTTTAGAAAAATTTAAATATATGGTCCAATAATATTAGGGATACTCATCACATGGTACACCAAATATCAGATTTTATTGTTGTCTTTATACTCCCTAACTAGCTCTATAAATAGAGAATATAATTTAGCTTCTATATATCCCACAACTTCTCTTAATTTATTTATTTTTTGCCAATATGCTTCTCTTAAAAAATATTTTTCCCATTAATACAAGGGAACATACTTATAATTTATTTTCTCAAAATCATGTTTCTACTATGTTTAAATATAGTAACAATTTTTCATCATTTGGGAACCAAAAAAGATCTAGAAAAAATTTATGTTACATGAAGTCTGAAAAAATTGGACACCATCAACTCAAAGCAATCACTAATGTTGCAGCCATAACTATGGAGGATGAAAAAGAAATAATTATAGCTCAAAAAGGCAATAATGGAATAGGAATTGTTGACTTTTTTGAAGGGAAGAATATTCTTGTCACTGGTGGTACGGGATTTCTTGCAAAAGGTATGTCCTGATTTTTATTAATGAAATTCAAAATATAAGGAAATAATTATATATGAAGAAGTGTAAAGAAAAGTCAATCTATGACATATATGGTGTAATTTTGCGATTAAGGGAATTCAAATTAAGCCCCTTGCGTCTCCTTAGCTGTGCTCTTTCTTTAGAGTATGGATTTAAGTTATATACATTCACAGTGTAAAGATAGTTTGTTAGATGTTGTGAATCTTAACCTATTCATATTAATTATTATTTTTAGATAATTTTCGATTAATGTTTATCAGGAGATTTATATGTAATTAATATCTTATAAGTGACCTGGTTATGTAATATGTTTAATTTTTTTGTAGCTTTGATTGAAAAAATGTTGAGAACAACACCAAAGGTAAACAAGATCTATTTGCTCATCAGGGCAAAGGATAAGGAAGCTGCATTCCACAGATTAAAAGCTGAAGTATGTTTAAAATTATTTCTTAGCTTCTATAAATTTGCTGACGAAAGATTTTCAATTGACCATCCTTTGACGATTGTATATACCTAATGTGTGACTCTGTCAGTGGTGGCCGGACCCTCCCTTATCCAACAAGTGTCAATTGACATACTTTTGCCAAAAATAATAATAATTACAATGCATATATATAGTTAATTGTTGTGATCTTTCGAAAAACAAAATATGATAATTTGAGACATGCAAAAGAAGTATTTTGACTTTTCTCATTGAAAATTCCAACTTCGTCACTGACTAGCTGATAATGTGAGCAAACTATTTACACCTTGATTTTGTTTAAAATTCAGATTATGGAGTCAGAATTATTCAAATGCCTAGAAGAAATGCATGGTGAAACCTACAAGTTATTCATAGAAAATAAACTGATTCCTATACTTGGAAATATATATGAGCCAAATCTTGGTATGGATAATATTACTAGTGACAAAATTGCTCAAGAAATTGATTTGATTGTTGACTCTGCAGCCATCACTACATTTGATGAGAGGTTAATTCTTTCTCTTTTTAATAAAAATAAATAATTATCAACTATAGTATATATACACAATTTAATTAACATTTTATTTATTTATTTTGGTTTTATATATGTTTCTAGGTATGATTTAGCTCTTGATGCTAATGTGAATGGTCCATATCAACTCATGATGTTTGCCAAGAAATGCAAGAACCTTAAACTTCTTATGCATTATTCTACCGGTATGTGTGCACTGAAAACGTATTGTGGAAAACAGATTCTCGAAGTTTTCTAATTTTTTCATATGAAAATATTTTATTTTTTTATTCTCACTGATTCAATCAAATAAGCTCTACTCTTTCTGGATTTTATATATGAATTTAAATTACAATATTGATATATCGTATTTATATTACTTTGAAGCATATGCTAATGGAGAAAGAGAAGGATTAATATTGGAGAAGCCTTTTACAATGGGAGAAAGCATAACAAAGGAAAAAATCACTTCAATTTCTCCATATACTCATTTTCCATCATTGCATGTTGACAATGAAATTGATTTAGTTTCAAAATTGAAGAATAATATTACAAATAATATTGTCTTGGAGCAAATAATGAAGAATTTAGGAGTTGAGAGGTATTTACTCTTTTTATATAATTATATTGATATAAGAAAAGAGTTCTTTTTTTTATAAAAAAAAAAAAACCTAATTAATTGTTTGTTGATTAAATAGGGCAAAATTATATGGATGGCAAGATACATATTCATTCACAAAGGCAATGGGTGAAATGATGATAAATAGTATGAGACATGAAATTCCAATACTTATTATTCGTCCCTCAATAATAACAAGTAGCTATAAAGAGCCATTTCCAGGATGGATGCAAGGATTCAGGTGGCATATTATTTATTCAAATATTTATATGGTTGAATATATCGATAGCTTCTTAAATTTGTCAGTAGTGAATTTTATTTAGGTAAACACAAGATAAATTGTTCAAATTAGACACTTCTGACACATTTTGAAAAAAGATTATATACATGTTCTCAAACGTATATTACGTAGATAAGTTAGTTATATAAAATATGCAATTAATTGGAGTATGCTTGAGATTTTATGATTTATTGAGGATAATGCATATAATAAAAGAATGCAACATATTTTAAATTGAAAACATGCGCAAGAACTTTTTCAAAAGTTTGAATCGAGAATGTGTAATTGAAACACTTTAGTTATCATGTGTTCAGGGAGTTCGATCATAACAAAACATAGTTCGAACGTCTAAACAAAATTTACTGATAAATTTAAGAAATTATTGATATATTTGCCTATTTATAAATTTTCAAGAATCTTAATATTTCTGATTTTTAATTTTTTCCAATTATGTCTTTCTTAATTAGGACAATCGACCCATTAATCTTTTTCTATCGAAAGGGTGACCTTCCATGCCTCTTTGGTGATCCAAATGTTCTTGTTGATTGTGTAAGTATA
Source organism: Solanum piurae (assembly GCA_029582685.1). Lineage (NCBI taxonomy): Eukaryota > Viridiplantae > Streptophyta > Magnoliopsida > Solanales > Solanaceae > Solanum > Solanum piurae. Next base: position 5,448 of record JAJOOO010018901.1, on the reverse strand, counting down.
CTTTTTCAATAGATTTAACATTTATATTTGTACGTATCATTATTAAAGTGTGTGACCATCTCGATTTAATACTTAAGATATTAGAGAAAAATAAATTTGTATTTACTTAGTTATATCTTTCACACGTCTCTTGTTTTAGTGTCGTTCTTTTTCATGGGCCAAGCGCCTGGCCTACTATGATACAATACTGAGATTTCTGACCATTTTATTTAAACAATTAAGTCTCTCTTCTTTTTCTTTTTGATTAAGAGAATCAATTGTGTTTTCACTTGATTTCCTCGCTCGAATGAGTCTAAGTTCCCTTTAAAAATTTAAGTCATTAGAGTATATTTTATTTATGGAATTATATCTTCATCGAATCCCGATCTGATTCTTTTTCCAAAGTTAAACACACGATTTTTTTAATAATAAGTGACAGTGAGACTCGAATCCTAAATCAATATTGCTCAACTCTGATACATATTGAAGTGTGACATTCCCAAAAAAAGTTGAAGCTATTAGATAGATTATGTCTTTATAATAATTATAGATCCAACAATATTACTATTATTATAAATTTATTTATTTTTGCATTATAATCTAATCACTTTTTTACTTGATTTAGGTTCCAGTTGATATGGTTGTAAATGCAACAATGGCTGCTATGGCAAAACATGGAAATTTGCAAAATCCACAGCTAAATGTCTATCATGTGACATCATCATCTATAAATCCTCTCTTATTTTCTCAATTTTTTGACTATTCCTATAATTTTTTCAAATTATTTCCTTTTGTTAATTCAAAAGGAGATAAATTTGAGGTTAAAAAAATGAATTTTTTTGACAAAATATTAGATTTTGAAAATTATATTTGGGAGGAACTACTCAAACAACATGCAGTACAAGATGAAAAAGAGGTTACAAATATCCAACTACGTTTAATTAAAAGGAAGGTGAAATATTTGAAGAATTTCAACAAACTCTATGAACCCTACATGTTCTACAAAGGCTGGTATGTATGATATTTTCTTTTTAATTTGTTCCGAGAAAAATAATACATTTTTATATTCATAAACAAGTTAAAAACTTAAGTACATGTAATTGATCAATTTGTCCTTCTATTCTTTATTAGGAGTAAATAATATTCTTAAAATTCAGTTAAATACGTCATATTAGATATTATTTAGTTTCTTAGCTGATGTCTTGATGCTCTTGAATCCGTCTTGCCAATAAATAACTCTTTTTTTCCCTCTTTTTTTGGCTAGGTTTGACAATGGCAACATTAGAAAGCTAATGGGAGATATGTCTGAAGAAGAAAAAAGACAGTTTGAAATTGATGTGACAAAAATTAATTGGAGAAATTATATTGAAAAGACTCATATTCCTGGTGTAGAAAAATATGTTCTAGAAGGGAATAGGATAAATTAATTCTTAATACTGAAATAATATATATTATTTGTTTGTACTCATGTGATAAACATAAGTACTTCAAATATTATATTTCATGAGAGTTGTATTAATATTAAATAATATTATCTTGGTATATGAGGAAGCGGTATTCTTTTTCATAAGTTTTATGATAAATTAAATAATATATTCTTATTTGTTGTTTTAGTTAAATGATAGGAAAAGGAAAAAACAACAAATTTTTATTCTTAATTTGAATGATTTCTAATCTAATTGAACGGTAAAAATTTGTTAATGCCTGACGTAAAAAAGATTTCTCATCCGATGAATGCCATAAAAGAGAATCAGACCCGTATTTGCCAAATGACAAGTTAAACACTACAAAAATAATAGATATCTCCAATGAAATTTGTTGAAAAAAATATGGAGAAGCCAAATATTGATAAATCTAGAACTAAATCAATCTTCATTAAAAAAAATTAATAATATTTTTTTTAGATGAGATTATCATACGCTTCAACAATCTCACTCCACCTAAAAGTAAATTAAGCAAATGTCAGACAAAATAAAAGATATGGTCAACAATATTAGTGATATCATCATGTGGTAGTTGTTATAACTTTTATTACTGTCCTTAACACTTTCCTCTTTTGGAAATGCAAAAGGATTATTTGAAGATCTACATTGCGTTTACAATCAAACAATTATATTTTAGTACCAAATAAATTGGGGTTAGCTGTATGAATATTTACTTCTTCTTTTTTATTTATTTGGTGTCGGTACCTGTAGGAAAGTTCGACTATTTAACTTTTGTGTTGTGTAAGCCTCATTCGGGAGAATACGCTCTCTATTAAAGGATTTTTTTTTTCATATCGAAAGCTTGAATTCAAAACATCTAATTAAGAAAAGAGCAGTTTCATTGACCACACGACAATCATTAATTTATAGGCACTAAAAAATTAGGTGCAAAGTAAAGGTTCCTTCTTTTTTTTAACTCTCCACAAATATATTATTAATCTTTCTGTCCAATATATGTGTTATTTAATGAAAAAAATTAATAGTCCAGTCGATTGGTTACTTGAGTTTTCACTTTGTTAGCAGTGGCGGAGCCAGAAATTTTATCAAGGGTGTTCAGGAATTTTTTTTCTTTCTAATAAGTGAGTTGAATATTATTTGTTTTACCTAGAAATTCTACGATGAACTATCCCAACATTTGTCGATATCAAAAACAAACAATTGTGTTTTTTTCTTTTTGATGCATTGATTTTATATGATAAAAATATATGATTATGGTATATTAAGTGAAATATTGATTAAACAAATGCGTCTAGCTTTATGAAACATAAATCATACTCTAGCAGAGATCTTTTTTTTTCTTAAAAAAAGAAGAAGATAAAATGCATGTATCGATTTTAGCTTTGGGTTTAAAGTTGTTAACATATATAAACACAATTTTTAATGTAAAATGTTGGATTTTTTTGTTTTCACCCTTTGAAAGTACATTATATCCTAGACAAAATTTGAAATACATGATATCTAAATATATAAATTTCAAAATTAAAATAATTTATTCATAAATGTTACTCTATATTATTAAAATTGTAATATTAATAATTAAGAAACTTGAGGAACATTTAAGAATTTCAGGTAAATTAAAATTAATAAATGTATGATGCAAGAATAATGGTGTTTTAAGGTTGTGTTCTGCTCTCCAAATAAAACCAAAAAAAAAGTTGTGCACAGAGGGTTCGAACCCGCGAAGTCCGAGCAGAAATGAGCAAGCTCAACCACTTCGCCAAAGGGAGATTTTACATCAAGGATGTTCAACATCAATTATTTATCCCTTAAACTCAGAATCTGGCCTTTGTATATGATGCAATTTTCTGGCGAAGGGTGTTCAGGTGACCACCCTTGGGTGGCTATAGCTCCGCCCCTGTTTGTTCGTGAGAATTCGATTTTTCACCTCATCATCCTTTCCCTTATTTTCTTTTACTTGTCATATATACTATTAAAAAAAGTGTCCACTTTTATTTATCTATATTTAATAATCAAAAATAATAATTTTTATTATTAATTATAGTCATTTTCTAGATATTAATTTTGTTTTTCCCAATGTGATCATATGCATCTACCACTCAACCCAATAACATACTTTTATTAATTGTAGAAACATTTTTTATTGGTGTTTTATTTATTTTGCATTCAATTAGACATAACACTTGTTACATATTTGTTAGATTGATAAGTATTCTGTTATAAGAATAGAAGTGATGAACCCATCGTCTTTATAGCCAATTATTTATCTAAAATAATATTAATACATATTTATGAATTATGGGCAAACACAAGTTTTAACCTTAGCTTGCCCATGATGAATTCAAAGTATATATTTATGATATACTTGTATACATCTGTCTCTATGTCTATTTACACTACAATAAATAAAAATAAATTCGATAATTATTTAGTGATAATAATATAGATGCATATGTATAATTTACACTTTGTATAAATGCTGATTAAATTTTTAACGACTCTGCATGTAGTCATGGCATTAACTCAATTTCTGCTAAAAAAAATATTATCGCCACTAAATATCTCTATAATTGTAGTGTTACATTCTATGTTTTACATTATCTATTTATGTTAGAAAGCAAAAGATTCAAATCAAATACAAATATTTATCTTATTTCTTATTATTCAAAGGTAATAGTATGGTGTAAAAGTTCCAACGATTATTTTCTTCCCAATGCATCCATTGAAAATATGTGATTTTCGATTTAAAAAAATGACGATCAAAGCATGCATATAAACAAAATCAAAGCCCACATGCCAGGAATCGTGTTGAAGATATTTTCAAGTAATTTAAAACATGTTTTATAAAATAAATTAAATTTTTAAACAAGATCGTCACAAAACTTTTATTAGGAACGTAAGAATTTAAATTAAACATATCTCAAAAAAGAAAGATATGGTCAACAATATTACTGATACACACAAAACATTTTAATTTATTACTAGTCTTTACAACTACCTAACTTGCTCTATAAATAGAGAAGATTATTTTTCCTCCTATCCCACAACTTCTCTTTTATTTTATTATTTTTTTGTCAATTGTCAATATAATGCTTCTCTCAAAAAATATTTTCCCCCTTTATACAAGGGAATCACCAACTAAATTATTTTCTAAAAATTATTTTTCTTCTAGTTTTGATCAATATAAAATTGTTACATCCTTTAAGAATGAAAAAAGAAGTATGAAAATTGTAATATGTTTGTCTTCATTTTTTTCTTCTCCAAATAATCAACATTTTTCACTTAAAGCAATTACTAATTAATGCTCCATCAATAACCATAGAGGATGAAAAAGAAATTATATCTCAAAAGACCAATAATGGTATATGTATTTTTGAGTTTTTTTGAAGGGAAGAACATTCTTGTCACCGGTGGTACAAGGTTTCTTGCAAAAGGTACAATAATTTAATTAACTGTAAAATTATCTTTGTATGACAAGTTCGAAATATAGAATATTTAACCAATAATGCTTACTTCAGAATAGATTGTTGCTATATATATATATATATACTACACATATACACTACACAAGTAGAATATATACTACTCGTATTACCAAGGGTTTTTTGAATATGTTGGATATATAATATATGTTCATAAGGATAATATTATCATACCAAACGTCCTGCTTTAACTTATTATGAGTAGATTAATTAGTCACATTTTAAATTTGCAATATTTTTATATTTTGAGTTTAATTTTATATATACACTAATACTATAAGAACTTTTTTAGTATCAATGCAATTTTTTCTTGATGTAATTAATTTTTTAATGATTTGATAATGTAAAATATTTTGCAGCTCTGATTGAAAAGATGTTGAGAACAACACCAAAAATAAACAAGATTTACATCCTTATCAGAGCAAAGGATAAAGGAGCTGCATTTAACAGATTAAAAAGTGAAGTATGTATACATTATATATAGGTCGAAATACAACAAAATTTGTCACTAATCCTATTTAACGACAGACTAACGATATAATATT
>JAJOOO010018851.1:0-12445 GCA_029582685.1 Solanum piurae | reverse complement strand
AAATTATTAATTCAAATTAAATGCTATAAATATAGTTTGATTTAATTGTACCCCATAGCAAACTGTTGCTATTTCACCTCTCTCCTGGTGAATCTCGCTCGCCACTCTCGTTCTCTCCCTCGCCTCTCTCATTTTTTATACAAACGTAAATGTATAAAGTGCGCTTGTGTTTGTATAAAGCGAGAGAAAATTGTATATATACATATATTTTCGTTCCCCTCTCTCCCCTCTCCCAAATCTCGCTCGCCACTCTCCCAGATCTCGCTAGCTCACTCACCTCTCTCACTTTATAAAAAAACGCAAATGTATAAAATGCGTTTGTGTTTGTATAAAGTGAGAGAAAATTGTATATACAAATACAAATGCATATATTTTCGTCATATACACTTATGATTATACAAATACGATCTTCCCCTGTCCAGTTTTCTTTTGTCTTCCTCGTTTTATACAAACACAGACTATACAATTGATCTTTTGTATATGTATACCAAAGCAGATTATACAACTACTTTCTTTTGTATATGTATAGCGAAATATATATATTTATGTTTGCTATAGAGCGCAATTATGCAAACTTTGCTATAGCATACAAATATGAATTTTGTGTTTGCTATATGTGAAAGTTGCTCTATTTATAACACAATTATTAATCCTTTTGTAAAGTCTTTTCTTTTGTGAAATAGAAGAACATCAACTCATCAAGTCTCAACGGGGTGAATAACGTTTGATTTTTTTTATAAAAAAGGTACATGTAAAAATGAACAAAGTAAAATAGATAGAGAACTCTTGTTGAGGATTCTTGACTGCCGATGAAAGTGTGGTCGAATATCAGTAAATAACTTGTAACAACTTGAAAGCTTAAGCAATATTAGTAGTGGAAATCAATGAGATACGAGTAGGGAAAAGCAGTGTATTTCTAGTATCACCCAAAGGCAACATTTCCCTATTATCACACCCCTCCGTACAACACTTAATTATCAGTATACTCTGTATATAACAAATATGGATTTGTTACTATTGTGGAGGATCTAGGATACATCGAAGTCCTCAGTCTTGGAGACAAAAATGAAGAAGATGAATAGAAAAGAAAATGGGTCGGATCTAGATAGGTGAGTTTCTATAGAAATTGGGTATTTAAAATTGGAATGAGTTATTTAATTCTAAGTTTGATATGTGTCTTTTTATCAAAATTAAGGGTATATTTGTGTCAAAGTATTATGAGAGAGTATATTCGGACCCAAAATATAAATATGAGTATATTTAAACTATTTCTAATAATACAGAGACATATTTGACCTTTTCCGTTACCTATATATATATGACACATATTATAAGTTTAAAAAGTATACATGGTAACATTTTTTCATATTTGACCTTTTTCCGTTTTATATATATGACACATATTATCAGTTTAAAAAGTATACATGGTAATTTTATTTTTATTAATTAAAGGAGATTAAGAAGAAAAAACAGATTTTTTTTCATTTTTATATTAATTAAAGGAATTTTAAAAGAAAAATAATTAGAAAAAAAGTTCCTTAAAAAATATTTTATTAGAAAAAAAAAATTGAGATAATTTTGGAGACCTCCCTTCCGGTTTCACTCTATAATATTCACCTCCCTTGCGGTTTACGATATTAAGACTACCTTTCTTATTTTGATTCTTTTATAATCATTCTTTAAACCTATCTAAAATAAATATAAATCAATTATGACTTGACAAATTTACCTTTCTTTATATTAATGCATATTATTAAAAACATGACTTATTTAATAAATACTTTAAAAATAAATCAACATAAGTAAGTTAGTACTAAAACATATATAATATATATACACGCGTTCTTTTTTCCAAATAAAAATACATATTTCTTCATATTGATCTATTTTAAAAGTATATATTAAATAAATTATTTTTAAAATAATATGGAAGAATTAATACAAAGAGGGATAAATTTGTCAAATTATAATTAATTTAAATTTATTTTAAATAGGTTTAAAGAATGGTTACGTAAAAATCAAAACAAAGAATGTAAGCGTAATATTATAAACCATAGAAATGTATGTGCTGTAGAGTGAAACCTCGAGGGAGATTTTTAAAATTATCCCAAAAAATAAAAATAAAAAATAATATGTTTATTATGAAAAGAGATATTTTTACCAAAAGTAAAAATATTTTTTTTTAATCTAAATATTTACAATAAAGGTATTTTTAGACAAATTATTAATGGAGAATATTTTTGAATTTCTTATAATTTTAAGGATATTTTAAACCTTTATTTTATTAGAAATATAATTAATAGAAGATCTTCGCCGAATAATATGAGGATATCGGAAATATTTTTTATGTTTTGGAAGTTGTCTTTTAAAATTTGTAAGGAAAAAACGTGCTTTCTCAGTAAATAAATTTATTTAATATAATAAAACTAATCGATTAAGTATTATGTTAATAAAATATATGTATTCTGATTCTGTCAAAATAAGATTCTATTTTGCATTGGGAAAAGCAAACTTTTGAAATTCATGTTCAAATTCGTCTCTTGAGAATTGAGAATTGAGAATTCAGAAATTTCTTTGACTTTGAAGATGACAACTGAACAACTACTTCTAAATATCGATCCTTTGGATCTCAAATTTACACGTGAGTTTCTTCTTCTTCTTCAATTTTATCAGTTTTAATTTAACTTGCTAGGGTTTTGATTATTGTTTTTCTTGTTTCCAAGTTGAACTCAACAAGTCAATTTCCACCTCTTTTCAACTCATCAATAAGACTGATAATCATGTTGCTTTCAAGGTACTACATCATTTTTTTACTTAATCTCCATTTTTTATTTTTGAAATGGGTTTTGGGGACTAAAAATAGTGTAACTATAGTTAATTAATATGTATGCTTAAATTTGTGATTCAACAACAACAACATATAGGGGTTCGAGTCCTGAGTACTGAGAGAATCATGTTGGAGAGCCACCTGAATGGACCCAGCAATGCTCGATCCAAATTTAGTCGGAGTTTCAATATGGGCACCAACCAAAAAAACAACAATATACTTTGTGTAATCTCACAAAGTGAAGTCTGGGTAGGGTAAGGTGAACGCATAACTTATTCACTGTTTTCGATAGATCGAGAAAAACAGTACAAAGTAGATCGAAAAGGAAATACCGGAAATGAAGAAGCACATTAATTTGTGATTCATAAAGTTAAAGTACTTGGTTTGCCTCAAATATTGGTTGAGGGTAATTTTACCTTATAGATTTAGATGGTAGAAAAGGCTGAAATCCTTATCTTAACTCAATTATGGATTATTATTTTTTCAGTTAAAAGAATCATAATTGACGGAAGAAATGTGATTTATGAGGAAGATCTTTTGTAATCAAGGAAATGGCCATTTAGAAGTTAGTTGTTGTATAATTATGGCTGCGCAGGATTTGCTACTGTATTGAAATGGTTAAATTATGTACTGTTGTTAACTTTTATTAGGTAAAGACGACCAATCCCAGGAAGTATACTGTTAGGCCGAACAGTGGAATTGTTCTCCCACGATCAAGGTCCAATGTTACAGGTGCTTTTCTAGTTCTGTGTGATGGGTATTTTAGATTTGATGGATGTTTGATGTTATTTTTGGTTTACATTTGTGGATAATTGGACTTAGTTACGATGCAACCTCAAATGGAGTTACCTCCAGATATGCAATGCAAAGACAAGTTTCTTGTACAGAGTGTGATTGTGGACCCTGGGTCTACACCAAAAGATATTAACCCAGACATGGTAGTTTAGCTTATTTTAGCCTTTCGTAAAGTTTTATATATTGTAGTCAACTTTGGTACATTCCAATCTCATTCTTTTCATTTTCTGAAGTTCAACAAGCCCGGGGGAAATGATGTTGAGGAATGCAAACTAAAAGTTATTTATGTCTCACCACCACGAAAACCATCACCAGTCCCTGAAGATTCTGAGGAAGGAACTTCACCAACAGCTTCTGACACTGTAAAATGACAATCTAAATTAGTTTATTGTATCTTATTTAATCGATTAGAATACCACCTTTAATTCTATTTATCTGTTCATCATGGTAGGGACATACATTAGTTGTAAATGACTTTTTTGTTGCTTATACAGGATTTACAAGAACACACTGAGCCTCAGGACAACTCTGTTAAGGTATGTTATGGTGGTCATGTAAAGCATTGACGTCTGGATATTTTTAATTCATTAGACAAATAAGTCTCCTGGGAGAAATGTTTGTCATCTGACCTGTAAACGTTGAGTACCTTCTGACTCATTGGAGTTACTTGATGGCCTCAACCAGGTAAGAAGTCCGGGCACACCTTAAGTGAACTCTTTCAATCTTTGTGTTCATTAGAAATGTTTATGAACCCCATTAACCTATCAGATTTTACTTTTTCAACTCGAGAAATTTGATCAGCTTATGTTAGATTTATTCAATATTTAGTTTCCCTTGTTACCATCTTCTCAGCTGGTTCTTCACCTAAAAGGGGCCCATATATGTTGGTGTTTTATAACCTACAGTTATAGGAAGTTGATTTGATCCTCAAGACCTCAACTATCATTTCCTTGTTGTGCAGTTAATCTGTTTAGTAGATGGAGGTATTAGGTCCGCAGGGCTTTGGTCTAATAGTAAGAGCACAAATATGTGATATGTGGGTTAGGCACATGTCACAGGTTTGAACAATGCCGCTACTAAAGCATGGTTAAGTGGAGAAGGATGGAAGGGCGGGTTCGTTATCTACCGAGTTCCTAACTGTTCCCCACTCGCCCTTGGGGATTTCTCAGTTTCCAGAAAGAAAGAAAAAGATGGAGGTCGTTGTAGTAAACATGTAATTCATAAGAAATTTCAGAAGGACTTTGCAAGAATTATCTATAAACCCTTAATATAACATCAAAAGAAAAAAAAAAGTATACAAACACTGTTATTCACCTTCAAAATGTGATAAGTGAGAATAGTATTTTCCTTCTTTTTCAGCCTCTTAATCCAACGTTCTGTTTTCAACAATTTATGCTAAGCACAATTCTTATGAAATCAATGGGTCTGCTGCTTCTGTTGGTAGTCAGCAACTCCAAACACTCTTTTGACAAATGGCAAACCCTACTTGTTGAAATCTCTTATTCATTGAATAAAAGGTGACACCAGAACCTGAAGAGAAAATAAATTTATGTTTGTTTCTTTTCACCAGCTTCCCAACTTGATTGGTTTGAGGCGTATTATTGTGTTGTCGTTCTTTTCACCAACTTACTTGGTAACTCAAAAATTGTTTAGTCATTTAAAGAGTTAGCTCAAGTTTGCATACACAGGTAGAGGTGATAAACAAGCTGGAAACACCAAAACGCTATTGTAATTATGAATTTTAAAATATTTCTTTACTATTTCAGGATTATCTCTCCTGAGAAGGAGATAGTTTGATAATTATTACATGTGAAATTTCATCAAAAGAAGAAAAAAGAAAGAACATAAACAGTAGAATTGTTGAATAAGAATTGTCTATGCTTGATTCTTCTGCAGAAACACATTATGCCTCAACATCTATCTTTGGATTTGGGAAGTGATAGGCAACGGGTTTCGTTCTTTCAGCATGCTAGTGTCAAACATAATGTCCTCTCACATTTCCAACCTTGATACCAGACAGATGTGTGATGATTCCTTTTTGATACAAAATTCATTTCTTGGTTGTACTGCAGGCCAGAGATCTCATTTTGAGGTTGATGGAAGAGAGAGATTCCATTCTTCGACAAAATGCCAAGCTCAACCGAGACCTGGTATTTGATGTTTCTTTCTTTATCTTTGGATTAACAGACATTCTTTATATATATTAAACATAGTTAGGCATCCTTACAAAATACAGGGTTCAGACAGACTCTGGAGTCTTCTACTATATTTATATATATATATATATATATATGAAAGGCGGGATTGGTATAGATAACTGAGATGGATCTTTTAAAAGGAGTTCCTAATATGTGTAACTGAAAAGCATCATAGGCGAAAAAGGAGGAACTATCAACAAAAATATGTTACCAAAAAATTTCTTATTTGCTCCTTCCTTTGCTAGTTAGTCCGTGACGATGTTCTGTTCTTTGTAGCAGTGAGTCAGCTGAGGTGCTTGTAGCATCACCGTCAATAACCTGCATTCATCCATAATAGTAGAGTAAGTGTCGTTATTTTTAAGGAGTAGATTAATTACCTCTAAGGAGTCAGTGTTGATCTTTCGTGGCATGTAGTTATTTTTCACAGTGATCCTCAATCTGTAGAGCAAGGCACAAAGTTCAATCATGTTGTTAGTAGCTTTAGGAACACCTTTCATGAATCCAAGAACCCAATTTCTGCTGCTATCGCTAAAAGCCCTCCCATACCTCCAACTTCTAGATTACCTAATGAAGAACCGTCCATGTTAAGCTTATAGTGGTTCCTTCTACCTTTTTCCCAACTAACCGCAATGGGCATATCACTAGTCTGGCTATTTGTTCACAAATGGAATTCCATAGCCCTTGTGCTGACATTTTTATAAGGGAAAATGATTTTTATTATTTATGACAAGTATTGTGGGACTACACTGGGTTTGTTGTTGTTGTGGTATGGTCATTTCCAGTGAGCCAGATGTTCCAAAGACAAAAAGGTAACAGGTCTTTCCAGGTTATGAACCCATTAACAGTCCTGCTGCTATTAATGATATTCCAAGTGAACCCGAGAGGCCTGGTCTTTGAAGCAATGATCATGGGAGGAGTATATGTTAATGCTACTAGCATCCGTATCATTCCAAAAGGAGACTGTGTTAGTGCAGCAGTCAAAGAAAATGTGTCTTTCCTGTGTTTCTGCATTACTGGTCAATGGTTTTTAAGTAAATTGATGTTTCCTTTTTCTGTCTACTAGTTCACAAGTTCCAGATAATTTGATGTGCATGGTAGCTTGAAGGTCATTAATCCCCAGTTATAGCAGTAAACAGGTCCGTTAGCGTACAAGCATTAACCAAATGATCTAAGTTAGTCTTGAAAGGTGAGTTTTAGAGAGAAGGTGGTAACTGTTAGAGACTAGAACTTGTATTTAGAATGTGGACCAAGTTGATTTTAAGAAACTTTATTGTGCAATCACAGCAGAAAATACTCCCTCAATTCCTTTTTATATGTCATCCCTTTCTATCAATAGTTGGACCATAATACTTGTCATTTCATAAAATCAATGCATAAATTACCAGTAGTTAATTAGTCTTGAAAATATATACTTTGATCAACCTAGGAAAACTAATAAGTAATTAATACTTATTGGAGTACTTCATTCATTGATTAATTACTTTCTCCATTCACTATTCTATAAAATCTTATTTTGAAAATAAACTCAAAAATTTAAATAGTCATCCAAATGCATTTTAATTTTTGAAATCTAGCATATTCATCATTTATTGAAAAGTTGACTTAAGAAAACATCAAATAAGGGTATAAGGGTAAAGTTACATAATTTCTTAATGTAAGTGCAATCTAGACATATAAAAAGGAACGGAGGGAGTAGTTCGTAAACTACTTAGTTTTAGTGTGATAACCATACTGGTGATTTGGCCTAAGCTGGGAACTTCATAACAAACTTGGGCCTTTATCTGGATTTTCTTGTAACAACTGTTTGAATTTAGTAGGTGTGCACAAAGAAAATTTTCCATCTGTTGTGTTGACATTTTGGCTAAGATGATGTTATCATTTGGTTCTTTTTGAAACCATTGTCCAGGAGCTTCTTAGGCATGGACGTCACGAACATCGTACTGGAGTTCGACTTTTGTACATCTTGCTGGTTGGCTTGGCTGGTATTCTTTTGGGGTTCATTGTCAGAAACGTTTGATGACCTCACAGCTCTGAGATTATACTCTCTCTTTCTGTTTGCTGTGGGCAGGTGCGAGGGGTGATTTGAATACTTTCTAAGAGAACTTTTGTACATCTATTTGAGTCTGAATTGCTTGCTAATTCTAAAGTATATTAGTTGAATATTTTCAATGTCTTAGGATGATAGAAGTATAGTTGTGGTCCTAGCTTTGCTTTTATGAGGTAAATCAAAAGGAAGAAAAGAAAAAAGAATACCACATTGAGTTGTAGCCTGTATTGAACTATCATGTAGGTGTTTTTTGTTTCGAAGCATGAAATATCAAACGAGTTTTGTCTGAAAAACAGCTAAAGACATGTAATGCTAATAGATGGTTATTGTTAGTATTTCTAGAAAACATGAAGAATTGTTATTGATTGACTAGTTGAGTTTTTGATTCAACGTTTCATTCCCCAGAGTGATGAGTTTATTTCATTACTAAAACTAAATTATGCACAAAGTTTAGAGTCAAAATATTACAGAGTAGAAAAGAAGGGAAAGGGGAAAAGGTTACATCACAGCTACAAGCATCACAATGAATATCCATATCTTCGTCTTCATCCTCACTGTCATGGGACCAGGCCAACCATTCCTACGAATGCGTTGATGCTGAATTGTGCAACGATTGTGTCTTTGTCCCGACACTAAAGTTTTTTTCACCCAAATATGTGTCAAGATTTTGACCAACTTCTTTTGATACTCCCTTGTTATCTTCCTTAGTCGCTTTGTTCGAATATCATTAAGTTATAATGTCTGCAGATCCAGAAAATTGTATTTCTGGTCTTTATGGTTTGCCGGGTAAACACACTCATTCAATACTAAACTCTTATGTTGTAACCTTATGCAGAGAGTCAAACTGCTACTAGCATTGATATGGATTTGAAATGTTGTGTGCTGAAATATTTTAGAGAATACGTGCATAGGGGAAGAGTGCTTTGGGCTTGCGTAGGGATAAGAAAGTTAACTACACCTTAGTCTATTTTATATTTCAGCATTTGACATTTTGATCCCAATATAAGTTAGGTATAATGTTGTTTGGACTCTTTAAAAATGTCGACGGGCAGATACTCCAAAAAAAGTTCATTTTGGAGAATCACCATTTCTCAAGCATGTGTATGGTAAAAAGGTTTCATTTCCAGATAGGAATAAGAAATGCCTAGTTGACTTTTTCTTCATTAGCTAGGTTATATTTTCCTTAGCATTTCTGCTAACTTTAGATTAAAGTCAACAAATTCTCCTCTTTCTTTAACAATTTACCTTTTTCTCTTGGATTAAAATCACCATTTCTCAAGTCTAAATCAAGCTACCAAAGATGGCTTGCATTTAATTTGTGCATCTTAAAACAAACCTTCAATTGTGTTTACCTTGCCTTGTGGATTCACGAGTGCTTTATTATTAATTGTTGTTGCACCTAAATAGAGGCAATTTGAGGGTATTCACCTCTTTCATTTTCACACAATTTCTTCGTAAGTAATCTTCATTGGGTAATTTGAGGGTATTCTATTTTTATGAATACAAAGCAATCTTCATCGAGTCTTCTTCGATGTCCTCTACGATAGATTGTTTAAATTCAAAGGCTATAAAAATTTGAGATTATGGTGATCATCAGTTGGTGTGCTCTCGGCTGTTGATAATTCACTAACTAGAACTCCTAATTGAATTTTATTAGGAGGGTACTAAACATATCAATATCTTGTACATTTGCAGACAAGTTTCTTGCGAATTTTTGACCAAACTAAGCCATTATATAAAACAATTCACCAAAATAATACATTTTTCTAAAATTTTACAAAACTAGTATAAACGTATTCCCACAGTAACGTTTTATGGTATATTTTATTTTTTAAAAGCTGACGGAGTTAGGTTGATATACGTTACTCACAGTAACGTTTTATACTCCTTTCAGTTAGCTATTTTTCCTCTATCTATGTTGTTTCTTTTAACTTTACCTTCATTTTAATAGTTTTTCCCTTTACAGTTCTTAGTTGTTTCTTCTTTTAACTTCACCTTACATGTCCTTTCATTCTAATTTCTATGGTGGCCTGGGGAATCGAAGTAAAGTTATTTGCTTTACAGTGTTGTCCACCTGCTTGCCAGTGAACCAAGTCCCATATTATTAAGTGGAGAAGGGCAACGAAATCCCATGTTATCTCTGATTCCGAGGAGTGGTTAGCCTTTACAAAATTATCTCATACCAAAAAAGATTGATTATTATTTCAATTATATTACAATAGCTAACTGAAAGGAAATTAACATAATTGGACATCGACGCACAACTGAAAATTAACACAACTGCACTAATAAAAGACTATCCACTTTTAGTATAACGTGACTAAAATTCACGCATTATAAAATGTTACTCATAGTAACGTTTTAGGAGTAAAACGTTACTATGAGTAACGTATATCAACCTAATGCCGTTAGCTTTTAAAAAATACCCTAAAACGTTACTGTGGAATATGTTTATATTAGTTTTGTAAAAGTTTAGAAAAACGTATTATTTTGATGAATTGCTTTATATAATGACTTAGTTTGGTCAAAAAATTGTTTCTTGCAGACAAGGTGCTCAATCAATTGTCACAGCGATCATTTGGCCACATTGTCCATTCTGATTGCGCCAATTATGGCATATACATTCTATATATTAGTGAGTTCGAAGAAAATTGAAGGCACGGGAGAATATAGAAAAACCTAGAAGTTGAAGAGAAAAAGATTGGGGTAAATTCAATATTCTATCTCGCGGAAGTTTATAAATGCGAGTTTAGATCAAGAAATTGAAAATTGTCCTTTTAGATTCATTCACGTGTTGTTGTCCTAGTATAGAAAAATGTATCTTTTCATTTTGCAATGTAACGAATTCTGGTATGAATGAATATATAATGTATGTTTGGTTTTAATTTGTTGAGAAGTTGGCTTTAAAATTTTGATATTATATGTGTCGATGGTGCAAATATGGTATACATTCTAAGATGAAATTACGCATTGGACAATATAATCTAAAGATAAAGTAAACATTTCTTCATTTGATATAAATAGAATTGAAGATAGTTTGGACAAAATATATTTCATGATAAATATTTTAATCCATAAAAAGTCAAGTATCTTGTATCTACCTTTACCAAAAGAATCAAAAGTATATCAGATTTGCAGAAGAACACTAAAATTGCAGCAAATTTGCACCAGAACTGCATGACAGCAGCACCAAAAATGCGCCAAAACAGCACCAAAAGTTCTTCAAAACAACACCAGAATTGCACTAGAAAAGTATCAAAATAGCACCGGAAATGCACTAAAACAGCTAGACTAGATTCACACTGCTACAACCCTAAAGTTGCACCAAAACAGCAGCAGAAAAGATCCAAAACTGAACTAAATTTACACCAAAAAAGTATCAAAACAGCATTGGAATTACACCAAAACAGCAGCAACAGAATCACCTCTAAAACAACATTAGACTTACACCAACAAAACCACCAGAAAAGCATTGAAACTGCACCAAAAACTGCACGATAAAAATACCAAAAACAGACCCCGTAATTGCACCAAAACAGTAGCACCAAATTCGCACTAAAACAGTACAGTGACAACGGTATCAATGTGCGCCAACTTCATGAACTATGGCACACCAGATCCCATTCCCGGTGCACCATGTTGCGTTGCTATGATGACCCTAAGCAATATAGCTAGCTCTACAAGCATTTAGACTCAACAGTCCATCTGCAGATGCATGATGGATTTTATTGCTACTTACAGCCTAAATGCTACTGCCATTGCCCACTTTGCCTGGTTTTTGTGGTGTTTTTCTTGGTTTCACAATTGACTCTAACACTAATTGTGAAAACTATCATGAGTTTCTTACCACCTAATACTTTGCAGTTTCTTTTTTGGATCTAACCATCCAATATTATAATCTCTAGATTCAGGACCAACAATTGTGAGTGACAACTGACAAACCTAAAACTATCAAAAGCAAGCCTATTATGCAATGCCTTCACAGAGCGAATAGCTTTTCATGGTGTGGAATTCCTCCTCTGTTCAGATGTTCCCCGGTTTCTATGAAGATCAAATTTGTTACTTGATCTCCGGTGAGCATATTGATTATCATTAGTCTCCGCCCTCCTAGGAGATCGAGAGGTTCTTTCGTTGGTTCTGTTGGAACTTCTTCCTGCTGAAGTCTTCAATGAATTTATTGGAAGCTTTCTGTCCCCATATCTTGATCGAGCATCTTGCTCACTGTTATTTTCTGGTCTCCAAGACGATCTTCGTGATGGCCTTTCCACATCTCTATTTTGATTTCTCCCCAAGGATGTTCTCGGAGAGGTAGCTGAAGTATTCCTATCATAATCTCTAGTCCTCGAGTTTAATCTTCGGCTAGGCTTCCTATCATCATCTCTTGTCATCGAGTTTCTATCATCAACTCTTGTCCTCGAGTTTAATCTTCGGCTAGGCTTCCTATCATCATCTCTTGTCATCGAGTTTCTATCATCAACTCTTGTCCTCGAGTTTAATCTTCGGCTAGGCTTCCTATCATCATCTCTTGTCATCGAGTTTCTATCATCAACTCTTGTCCTCGAGTTTAATCTTCGGCTA
>JAJOOO010018850.1:0-10395 GCA_029582685.1 Solanum piurae | reverse complement strand
AGTTTCATACCTAAACTATAGGTATGCGTGAGTTTCATACCTGACCTATAAGGTGTGTTAGTTTCCTATTGAAACTATCATCGATAATTTATCAACACACTTTTAATTATTTCAAGTTTCATACATGAACTATAGCTAATGAACCTTTAATGCTTGATAGCATCAAAGTGTATATATATATATATAGTCATGGTATAAATTAATATTCTGATTTTCTAGTTTCATACCTGAACTATAAAGTGTGTCAATTTCCTATTGAAACTATCATCTATAATTTATCAAAACACACTTCTAACTATTTCAAGTCTCATACCTGAATTACAGGTATGCGTGAGTTTACTACTTGAACTATCACAAACCATTTATCAAAACATACCTCAACTATAAGTTGGTGATATTTCTAGGTAGGAAATTCGCACACCTATTCATTTAGGTATGAACTCTAAAAAACTAAGTACTTATGTTTTTAACCCTTCCCTCTATTTGAAAAATAAACAAAAAGCACTAATGGGCTGAACATACAATTTCAGTGACGTTTACCTTAGTGAGTGCAACGAAGAAGACGAATGAGCAGCGTCAGGCGAGGCGGAAACCGGCGGCAGCAGTGACGTGGCGGCTCTGAGCAGCAGCGGTAACAGCCGGCGATTAAGATTTGTCGACTTATTGGGTATTTGCAATTTGGAACCCTACAACTTGTTTGAATGTTTGTAATTTTAGTTTTTATACCTAATTTAAAATTAATACGAGTATAACTTTTGATATCTTTATGAAAAAAAGAAAAAAAAAACTTTCAACCAAAATTCAAAAATGAAAATACAGACAGAAATATTGAAAACACTTCTAAATTTGACACAAATTATTAGTTTTATCTCCAAAATGATAGTTTTAAAATTTCTTGATTAACTGAACTTAGATACACATATGATCTTTCAACGTGAATGAAATACATTCCTAATTCTCGTTAAGTTTAGGGTGTTTTCAACACTTTTTTCGATATTTTAGTAAGAGTCATATGCTTCTGCAAGAGTTTGAGACCACTTGTTATGTCACGTGAGAGATCATTGGTATATCTAAATTTAGTTAGTCAAGTAGAGAGATGTTTTTAATGTTGTCAATAGTTTCGGACGAAACTAATAATTTATGTCAAATTCTTGAGTGTGCTCAATACTTCTCTCGAAAATCTACAATATATCGAGCATCTTTTTTACGTCTCATTTTTTCGAATCTACAAAATAATTTGAAGTCGAACATCCAAATATTAATAGATTGAACAAAATAATATTAAAAAAAATCACAAATATTTTCATAAATGTTTCAACATCTAAATGTGATTTCTCCTAATCTCATTTCTCTTTTGTTTTTATGCAGAAATTATAATATTTTCATGTTGATTTGTTTCTTGATCCATACATTTATTCCATAAATCAAATTCCTCAAAATCCTTCTTGCATTTAATTTTAAATTTGATTTGCGTCAACCAATCATCAATCGTCTCTGATTTACTATGAAATATTTGGTACCTTCACAGCTTCACTTTGTGCATAGATCAACTGACATGCCAATGGAGAGTTGCCCTTTTACTGTCTTTGCTTAATAATTGTACATGTACTCATCACTTAAATTGTACATGGTATATGAGCTTCCATAACTTAAACATAACATATTATGTCTAGTTGGCCTCCACAATAACTTGAACTTTTTTTTGTGTTACTTATTGGTAGAGCTTGTTTATAGTATCTCTACTTTTTTATCATGTAAAAGTTCGGGATGTCAAATTCAAAGCTATAAATTTTACCCTCATAAATGATCAAATTTGATTATTTTTTTTTAAAAATGAAATTAAAAATCTCTAAATCATATACATTGCATTTTGTAAGTACAATTTCTCCGTTCGAATTTATGTAATATTGTTTTAGTATGTTTAAAATAGAAAAATTACATTCAATGTGGATTCAAAGACTCCTTATATGTGAATTTCAAAACATTTTCTTGGAGTATGAACTTTTAGAAGTTAAATTTCACCATATTGTACTTTTACGGAAAAAAAATACTGAAACTAATAAAATACGAGATAATCTCATATTTTTTATTTTCACTTTTCGATGGAGTTCGAAGTAAACAGAAAAGATAAAGAAGTAGGTCTTCACGCTCTTTTAAGTTGAGGGTTTATCAAAATATTTCTTAAAATTAATTTTGAGATTATAACTTGATTTCAAATAGTGTAAATTTCACTAGAGGAGAATCCTAACCTTTAGCAACTCTTCTAAAGCACTTATTTGGGCCAAAATTTTAGTTTTAAGCATAAATATTGTTGGGCTACATACAACTAGGTCTCTTGGACTTTACTTGTTGGTCTATTGGACTGTTTATTTTGGGGTCATTCTCACAAAATGCTCCTATTTAATGGAGCTCTTAAATTTGTGTTTTTTTAAAATTGTAGTCTTTAGTTTTTACCTTTGAGAGCTTTAAGCAACAAAAAAATTCCCTAAATTATCTCAGATATAAGTTTATTGGCACAAGGTACATGTTATGCCCCATACATAAGTGTAGAATGCAAAAGCAATTAATCCCAAATTATGACATGAGAATAAGTGCAACGATACAAGTTATGTCTAAGGCATAAACGGAGTGGCATAAATTACACCATATGACATAAATTCATTGACTCAAATTACACCTCAAGACAAAAGCATGTTAAGGTAGTGGAAATTAAAAAGGAAAAAAAAGATCTTTAACTTTTATATATAGCCAATTTTTACATAATTAAAATTGATAAAAAGACAAAAATAAATATTTATCAGATTTATTGAATTGTTGTTTAGTATTAAAAAACCCAAAAAGAATCCAAAACATAATCCCCTTAACCCCCTTTAACCCTCTACAACAACACAAAACGGATGTATTATACTTCTGTTCTTATGCTAAACGATCGTAACCAAGCCATTTGTGTCGGATTTTTTAATTTCGGGTTTTTTCGGATTTTTTTGGGGTTTTCTGGTAAAGTATTCATACAAACATATAATTTACTTATACTTCAAATATTTCTTTAGTCCTATCAAAATACAACTATCTAAGGTGTTTCTTAAAAAAAATAAAACAATATGATATGATTAATGACACTAAAATATCCAACAAAAATAATAATAATGAAATCGCGTAAAACAAATATTGCAAATTAACAAGTCATAATGAAAATTATCATAATTTAAAGTACTAAATCATGCTAAAATAAGTTTAATAAGTATTAGTTACATGACTAAATATTAAAATAAATTAAAATTAGAGTATGTATTTTAATTGTCTAAACCAATGTAAAACTAAAGAACCAATATTCAATATTATTATCATTCTTAGTGTTGAATTGATTTTCTTTTTACATTAGTAGTAGTTTGATTTTGATTTAAGCTTTATTATAATTACCAACATTTGTGGACTATAATCTTTATTGGACCATTCATAATTCTAAGTTTCAAACTTGAAATAATATATTAAAAGATAAAAACTATGAAAAAGTATAAGAAATATTTTAAAATTATATCAAAGTAAATATTTTTATGTATAAAATAAAATTTTAAAATTATATATATAATGTCGGGTTGGTTTGGTCTCGGGTTGGGTTTTTTTAGTTAAAACCAAACCAACCCAAATATAGTCGGATTTTTTTTCCAATACCAAACCACTAGTCGAAATTTTTTCCGGATTGACTCAATTTGCGGTTTGATTCGGTTTACGGTTTGATTTTGTATACCTAGCTCCAAATATAGATAGGGTTAAATTTACAAGATATCACGACAAAAAAAGAGTTGATAGAAAGAAACATTTTTGTATTATTTCTTGTCCAATAAACAATGATGACAAACATATACATGAAGAGACTCGAGTCATATTCATGCACTTAATTTGATATATAACAATTAATAATAAAACAAAATTGAAATAAAAGGTTGACACCACAAACTACAATTTAGTTGCTTTCATGAAAAATATAATTGAAGTTCATAAGAAAATTAATACTATAGTATTTTAAAAAAATATATTATATAAAAACAACATGTCAAATCCCAATTCTAGCCAAGGCAAATCAAGAGATATAGCCATATAGGAGTTAGTGTTCTTGTTTTAATTATTACAAACAATTTTGTCCTTTTCCTTAATTATATATGAATAATTTCATTTCATTATCAAAATAAAATGTTGGAAGAAAAGACAAATTAAGAAAAATGTGAGAAGATAATTATAAAGATTATTATCCACGTCATGTCTGATAACTAAAACCACTACTTTAATAAAGTAATTAGGAACTTTGTCCCAAGATTTTTATATATTTATATACGTAATATAATTTTTATTCATAAATATCTTCGCTGTTTTACTGAGAATTTGTTTTCTATTATATATTTTTCTAGTGAGCTGCTTTATCGAAAAATTAGTGGAAAAATCATATTTTATAACACAAAATTTTAACTGATTCGCGATGGAAAAAAATATTTATTTCTAGTAACGACTTGTTTTTTAAGTCGAGATCTATCGAAACAGTTTCTCTATTTTTTTTAAAGATAAAAATAAAATTTGTATTTATCTTAGTTTCCTCAAATTTCACTTATAAAACTGCACTGAACATATTATTATTGTTATTGTACAGTCATCACAAAATTATTGTCTTTGTTTGGTTTCATATCTGATTATTGTTACTTAGTATAAATAATAATTCATAACACAACAAAAATAATGCTACAAGACAAAATTTTGAATCTTTTTAAGAAGTATTTTTTGTTTTAGCGACTGATCGTTCTTTTTGTTCTGTAAGACTATAATGAATATTCATAAATTTTGCAAAATTAACGAATATTTTATTATTTAATTATTCATGTATTATGATAAATTTATATTCTAATCTAACTATAACATACTATCTATGTAAAAGTGGTATTCTCTCTAAACCCAATTACTATTACCTTACTTCTATCGTTGTTTAGATATGGGATTAAAAAAAATTATTTTCAAAATTCGAATTCTCTTAATTTTATCGCCCAATTAAATATGAGATTCAATTAATTTTATTTTCAGGATTCAAATTAATTAAACATGCAATAGTGACATTTGGCACAAATAACATACAATACAAACAAATTGGGATTTGTCGTTTTTATCTCTATCAAAGGGCTATAAAGGTTCATCTATGTCTAGATCCTATTATTGTCATGTTCTTCGTTGAAAAATTATGTCTTATATTAAAAAAATTAAAAGTATATATATATATATATAATAATAAATTGTCAAATTTCTTAATAATTTTTTTGATTTTGTCGTTGACAAACATTATCAAGGATGTTTTACATTGTTGGACTATATTTGTTTGTTATAGCAAATAAATTTCATATTTTTCAAGATTATAATTCCCACTTTTTATTGAGAATTACATATAAATACCTTTTAAATGATTTTATAACATAAAAATCCTTTATATTATTAAGTAAACGCTAATTAATATTCATTATTTATGCTCTATTAATTAAAAAAATAAAATTACAACATGTGTTATGAGGTAATTAGAATTACATGGGTACAAATTACAAACATATATACTCTCCATAACAATTATTATTTATTGTTGCTAGGGCAAGAATTAATATATAGTTTCGATATTTACTAGTAATTTCGTACTTCACCTAAATTAGTAAGAAAAAATAGTAATTGGGCTAAGGCATAAAACTCAAAATAATTTTATATTGTCCAATTTAGGTGTTGTGTTGGCTTTATTTGGTTTTTCACTATGTCAATTTTCATTTTGAGGTCTAGATCGATACAAATTTACTTCGCATAAGATTAAGTAAAGGAAAAAATCGATCCCTATGACCCTAACATGATTCTTAAAATATTTTTTGTGTTCGTGCATAAAATTTTAAGAAATTTATATGTTGGTGGATTTTTGATGCTATATTAATTATTTTTAGTTTCTCGCTCAATGTCAGAGATCCACTTAATTTTTTTAATTAATATACACATGCAATATAAATATATTAAAAGGAAAAACGCTTCGTATCAGAATAGAGAGGGAAGAATGTTGCTCCATACAAAGACAAGGATCAAGACAATGGCCTAAGTGTTCTTTTGGCATTTTACATGAAGTCACAAAATTCCAAATTTGCACATGTAAAATAATTCCTAATTATAAATAAATGAAATAATATAAAATAAAACCAGACATATCATACACTTGCACAAAAATCCACATTTTAAAATATTGAAAGAATTGTCAATTTCTTGTACCACTCTACTACTAATGGATTCTTCCTCGTAAAGAGTACTATTAATTCTATTTCCTACTACTATATATTATTTCCTAAATGATTCATTCCTCTTTGGATCTTTTGATACTTATACAACAAAAATAACATAGACTTAATATATAATCTATTTCTTAAATTTATCAAGATATTTTTTAAGATATTTGAACGAATAAGTCTTATTTTAATTGATTACCTTAACTTCTAATAAAATATTCTAATAAGGTCGATCGGTTCAGATTTTCTATTTATATATTTTATTTGCATGTGTTCTCATTCGTCTCTTAATTGATTAACTATTATATAGATGAATGAAAGCAAGTGTAGTTTTTTCTTCTTCAAAATTTGAATAGAAAACAACTAAATAAATTATTTTATTAAAAGTTGATGTGTTCAATTAGAACAAGATTTCCTCCGTTTCATGCTAATCTAGAAAATGTATTTAAGAATATGAAGTTTTTGTTCCCAATAAATTTGATCCATGTCACTTATGAAGATATGTAAAACTAATAATAGTCTTTATTCTTTATTCATCATCAAATAAATTACAAAATTGATCATTCATACAACTACTACCCCCCCCCCCCCCATAATGTTCCATTTCATGTCCTCATCAAAACATGTACAACAAGGTTACAAAGATGTTTATTGAGGAGATAGTTTAGGTTGTGTTTTTTTAAGCCAATTTGAGAAAGTTTGTAGAGTGTTCATATCAGCTCTATATTGCTTTTGTGTAAATTCTAATAAGGTTGGCCATGTGAAATCTGGATAAATTCTTGGATTGTTGGAATCCACTAATTCAATTGGTGGGGTCACCACCTTATCTTTCTTGGGGCAAAGAAAAAAAGCAAGTGATATCCTAGGTACTTTGTTGTTTACCAGCGCTCTATGCATGCAACTTTTATATCTTCCATTTGATAGTGCCTGCAAATAATAAGGGAAAGTCCAATTAGAATATGATTATATATGTATGAACATTTGGACTAAAATTCAACTAGCTAGGTGTGCATGCATCACTACTAGAAATTAATGAATTTTCGATTGACGTTTTTGTCAGAATGTCATTAATAATTTGGGATTTTCAATGAAAGTTATATTCGTCGAGATCATTGGAATAAGTTCCATGGGAAATATGTGTATTCAACTAGGTGCATGACAAGAGTAACTAAAGTCATCATGTTATTGAAAGTGTTGTGCATCGTCACTACTAAAAAAATGTGAATTTTTGATAAATTTCTATCGGAAATTGGCTTGTCAGAAATATTTTAGACAATTTTTTATTGAAAAACCTCATATTACTGAGAGGGGAATGAAATTTCACTTCTTTTTTTTTGTAATGCATCTCATCATCTGAAAACTAGAGAATATATTTTTAGATATGATGATTACATACTTTAATCTGGTATCATTATACGTACGAGCAATAATCAAAACTTCTAATCTCAATATTAGTACGTGAAGGGGCATGTTGAAAATTCGTTACCATGAATGTGTCGCCTATGTTAACAACAAAAGCATTGAAATTTGGAGTGATGGAGTGCCACTCATTGTCCACAAAAACTTGAAGCCCACCAACACTATCTTGATGGAGAATGGTTAATGATGTGGGATCACAATGAGGCCCTGTTCCTAAAGTGAGTTCTGGTTTTTGACATGGTGGATAGTAATTTAGTCTCATTATGGACTCATTTTCTTGAAAGAATTCTTTGAAGTGGTTCTTGCTCACACCAAGGCTCAATCCCAAAAGTTCCATGATCCCTAGAGAAAGGGTGCTCATGGCATTGCAATATTCTTGATAAATCTTTCTATAAAAACAAAACAAAAAGATCAATTAATATAATTGATGAGAGGGGAAAACTTTTCATTTTATTTGATGATTTTAACTTGACACGGAATTTAAGAAAGAACGATGATATTTTTGACATATACTGCTAAAATTAATTTTGAAATTTGATGTTTTAAACATGACATGATATTTTCATGACTATAAAAGTATATCATTAAGGGGAATGATTATTGCTCGTATAGATTCTTGACACATACCAAAGAACGATAGATTCTTGACACATACCAAAGAACGATAGATTCTTGACACATACCAAAGTACCCTTAAATCATTTTAAATATAACATGACATTTCTATGACAATAAAAATATGTCAAAGGATATATGAAGTTAAAGTTTAGAGTTTTCAAATATAAAAAGTTTGTCGATACTTTTGAAACAGTTTAAAAAATAAAGAGTGTTATTAAAACATAATTTTGCATTAACTCTTACCCAATATGACTAAATTTTTCACCCAATGTCCTTTGAAAATATTGTTCAACTATGTGTGATGAGCCCTCCTCATCTGAGTACTGAAAAGAGAGTGTTTCTTTCCAAGGCAACTTAGATGAAAACCTTCCAATAAAGCTACTAGCATAACCACAATGTTCACCAACCTTCCTTTGTGCTTTTTGCTTCTCACAAAGTGGCAATTCAAAGAACTTGTCTACGTAAACATGGGCTTTTTTTATGAGATTTGTGTCAACCCCATGATTAACCACTAAGAAAAAACCATGTTTTGTACATGCTTCATTAACAAGTCTAGTTGCTTTCTTGATTTCAATAGGGTCATTTGAAAGTACCCCACTTAAGTCTATAAGTGGAACTTGTAGTTCTCTAGTAACACTAGCACAATTTGGCTTCTCATGGTCTGGCCATATGAATTGGCTTGGTATGTTTGACTCATTATTCATCAAAGATGCATCAAAACTCAATGACTTATTTGTTTTGATGTTATCATATACTTGATCTTCTTTGGATGTCATGTTGTTATTTCTTGTGATCATACAATCAATTGCCATTATGTTGCATGTAACTTATAAAATTTTATTGATCTTTGATAGTAGTGAGGGAAAAAAAGATGTAAAATATAGTTGTAGTAGTAGTATATAATAAGAGATAAAAGGGAATGATAAGTTAAACAAAATTTGGAATCTTATATAGACCTTTTTTCATGGTGTCATTAGCACAAAAAATAAAATAATAATTCCAAAAATTGACTACTTTGCTTAGAAGGGCTTCTAAATGTTTAAAATTACATTTTGGTCCATAACTTATTTTGTCTTTTGTACATGTTTGATAGGAAAGTGATTCCCTATAGTGTGCTTTTCGTTTCTTTTGGTGGGACTCTACATCTTATAGGCTATAGCTTATACATGTACTCTCCACGGATTCAGAATTTGAACAACGTTAAAATTTGAAATTTTAGTATAATAATAACGATATATTTGATATAATTTTATAATAAAGTATATAAAGGTAAGATGTATAAATATCTTATTTTTATCTTTACAAGGTAAAACGTTGTTTTTAATAGAATCTCGATTCAAGAATGAAATTTTGATATAACTTATATAATTTAATGGTATGAATTTTATTACTTCATCCATCCATTTTATGTAATATGATTGAGTATACGCAAGAGTACGTAAACAATTTAATTTTGAATGTGAATTCAAAGAATGAATATAAAAAAAAATTATATATAATTTTTTAAGTATCTAAAATCTTCACAAAAGTACTATAATCTACCAATCTGAACTATCATCATTTATATATTAAAAATATATCTCAACCATTCTCTTTTCTACCTGAATGATTTCAGATAGAAACAAGGAACAAATAACAATTGTATTTGTGTTTTGATTAATATAAATATTCGATAGCTAAGATTCACAAACATATAATAACTAATAAGTGGAAATGTATTTTTGATCATTATTTTTTAATTAAATGATTGAAATTAAAAGAGTTTTATATTTATGGGTGTTTTTTCTATGAAAGAAAATATTTTTCAATTTTCTCATGTTTGGTTGAGTTAAATGTTTTTCAAATCAACTCATTTTTCTCAAATTTAAGGAAAATGATTTCCCTTCAAAACTTAAGGAAAACATTTTCCAAAACTCTCTTCCAACTTCAAATTACAATTCTTTTTTGTTGAAAAAATCAATTTATTTTATCTCTACCCTTAAATCAGGCCCAAGTGGGGGGGGGGGGGGGGGGGGGGGGGGGGGGGGGGGGGGGGGGGGGGGGGGGGGGGGGGGGGGGGGGGGGGGGGGGGGGG
>JAJOOO010018847.1:0-10360 GCA_029582685.1 Solanum piurae | reverse complement strand
TATATATATATATATATATATTAAATATTAAACCTTCTTTAATATTATTTTTTTGATTTTATATATAATGTCTGTTATGTTAAACCCTCCTTTTATATATTTGTCCTTACTTTTTATATTTCGAACCTCTTAATCAAAATCTCGATTTGGCTTAACACTATATATTACCCGAACACGTGTAATATAATAATACAAGATTGTTATAGTGGTCTTTCCCACATAGAAGTTGCCCTCCCCTGCAATTGCTCTTTCGAGTTTCATCAGTTAGGAATTATAACTGTACGGTCCCTTTTGCTTTTATAGACAATTTTTTACTCGGAATCTTCCAAATTGTCCTACAGGAAGTCTTTAATTATGGTGTGTAACCTGCTTAATTCACCTGGACAAACCAGGTGATTTCTTCAACCCTGGAAATTTTGATTTTAGGGTTTTCTTTTTCTTGATTTGGGGACTCCATATTATACTGCAATGTGGAATCTTGATATGCCTTCTCTCTCAATCTTGAACTGTATAAAGAATATTATAACTAGACTGATTTTACGATGCCTACTTGAATCCATCTTTTTATGTTTGTGATATTTTATTACCAATTTGTGTTTCCTTTTATCCTTTTAATCTCTTTTTGCTTTATTCTGATCATACAATCTTGATCAAGAAAATGCTGACATATTCTGAATTGGACTTTTAATGGCAATGATAAGGTTCAAGGTGGAAAATATCGATGGAGTTAGAGGAAATATGGCTTCATACAATTCAAGAAAAGGTTTCCATAGGATGCATAAGTCATTTTCAAACCCTATCCCATGTACCTCTTGGAAAATATTTTGTGCCCCTGAAAATTTGGAGAAGCGATTTTCAGTGGTAGTATCGGAGAAAATAGCAGACGCAGGTCTGTCTGATCCTGAAGAAGTTCCTGAGCAACCTTTGAGAAGCGAAGAGGTAAGATTTTTCATTACCCTGTTGCAGACCTTTATTAGAAAACAAAACCTCATACAAAAGCCAAATTAATTTTTTCTTATTCCTCCTTTTGGGGGAATGCTTCCTTTCTTGGTTGAGAATAATCTTTATTGTTGCTGCAAGTATATTGAGCTATACTGACTCTCTTCTATCTTTATAGTTGAAGTTATTGCTTGCCGATGCTGAAAGATCGAAGCTTCTCAAGAAATTGAGTGAAGCCAACCGATATAATCGGTTGCTTAAGCGAGAGGTACATATTTTATTGGTTTCATATTCAATCTCGTAAGTTCTTCTTATGGGACTGATAAAGTGGATGATTCTCCATTTGAGACAAAAGTTAGTGCTCTGTGAGACAAAAGTTACCTACACAATCAGGAGAGGACAGTAAAGTTACAATCTTTCCCCTTGTGAGTATTAGGAGGAAAGCCGACCGTGAGAGAATATTTTTGCATTCTCTTAGACCTCCTAGTCCATCCCTTCTGGCCCTCATCAATATTTAATAAGTGTGGGAACATAGTCTCTGGTACTCATGTCCTGTTAATAACTCACACGGTTAGGCCTTTGGAAGCATATTTGCAGCTTATGTCAGACTTTTGTTTGAAGCTAACATAAAAATTAAGATGGGGGATTCTAGATATACATGGTTTTGGAGAGATGCTTGGAGCCTTGGAGAGATAGGTCACAGAGCTTTGAAGATCAAATATCAGAACCTTTATTAGTTTCACTACTAATACAGGTAGTCTTGTCTCAGATTGTTGGAATGGTGGATGCTGGTGCATTAGTTGTAGAAGGATTTGTTTTGATTGAGATATACCTAGAATGGCTCTCCTAATGGATGATTTAGATAAGGTGGAGCTTAATGTGAAGTATCTTGAGTCTATAATCCAGGGAAGTGGGGATCGACGATGATATCACACATCGTATTGGTGCAGCGTGGATGAAGTGGAGACTTGCATCCGGAGTCTTGTGTGATAAAAAATTACCACTGGCAAGTTTTATAGAGTGGTGGTTAGACCAACTTCCTTGAATTCCGGTGTTTAGTTTTATATAGTAAGATCTGTTTCTGAGATTTCTGGATGCAATAGGTGAACTAAACTCATAGATAGTTGGGTAAAGTCAATGGTTTATGACTACAGAAAAATGATGGAAAATGTGCTTTGCATGTAACCTCTATTTTAATTTTTTTTCTGCTGATGACAATTAATATGCCATATCACTGCAGTTGCAAGCTAAGGAGGATGCGCTGGTTAATTTCAAAAGTGAACTTTCAGTCACCGAACTTGAGATTCAGGTTTGCTTCTTCTACGTTGGTGTTATTGTAATTTTATTGCTTCAGATGTAGTTGTAAGTATTTCGTGCATTTGCATACAGGTTATAACAAACCTATGGTTCCTTCTGATGTGAGGATTTGTGCCGTTATAAACTAGAATGGGATTTATGCTAAATGAAATTGTCCGCACTTTGAAGATGAAACTTACCGGGAACTAGAAGAGAAAAGTTAAACAGTTAATAATCCAACATTTGTGTGGGACTTCAACTCTAGCAACTGGCATTAGCAGCTTATGTAGTATAAATATAGCTTTGTATTTTATTTGACCTGCAGGTTTTGGCTAGATTGGCTGAAGAAATTGCTAAATATGTTATCCCAGCTGGTTCAAGAAAAATTAAAGGGAGATATATCCAGTCACACCTATTTTCACGTTTGGAAGGTATTATTACCTTACTGTATACTTTCTTAAACTGAACACCTGACTCTTTCCAATGACAGACAGTGCCAACCTTGTTAGATTGTAGATAAATGTTCATGGATGAATTTAACCTGACATTTCTATGATTGCTGTCTTGATACTTCCGTTCTTAAGCCATACGTGAAAAATTGAAGGAGCAAATAAAGGGCGTGGAAGCTGTACAAGCCAAAGAGGTTCCTTTATCCTGGGTTGGGGTAGCAGAGGTGAGTTATTGAATAAGTTTCTTCTGTATCTGCTAACCATGTTGGAACATGGAATTCCTGACAATTGAAGGCTGTACAATTGAAATGACATGCATCCCTCTACCAGCTTAAAATTCTTGTGTGCATTGTGAAAATTGAAAACTTTGAAGCTGTTTCAGTTAGTCTGGTGTTACTATCTTATTTGTTGGACCCTGAAACAGATATAGTGTCTCCAAATAAAGTAAAAAAAAAAAAAAAGTAAAAAAAAAAAAGCCTTCATCTAACTTTTCCCTTGAAAGTTTTCCCCTTAGTTAAATTGGAAACCTCTGTTGAATGTTGATTGCTTACTTGTCTTGAGAACAGAATAGGCATCCCAAGTGTCTTATCTTTGGAGTTTCTTAGCTTTAAGTGGCATCCCAAGTTTCTTGCTTATTCATTATGTATACACTATTTTTAATAAACCAAGCCTTTCGGTTTGAAAGAATTTAGGCAATCCAATCAGATGATAAGATAGAAAAGAAGGTTTAATGCTTTTCTATAGATTAACTTTGCCCTAGCTGGATGAAATTTCCTTGACTAAGAAAATTAAAAAATTTAAGTCACTAGTGGGATTCCCACTGTGGGAATCAACTCTACTAAAGTCTAAGAGTGGTGATTCCTCTATTTTTTTCCCTCACTTTAACAAGTTACTCCCTCCGTTCATTTTTACTTGTCACTGTTTGACTTGACACACCCATTAAGAAAACAATTATTGTTATAAGTATTTTACCAAACTATCCCTATTAAATGATGTTTAGAATTAGGTCTTGGAAAATGATTTGGAGAAAAAGTATTTAATGCCGAGGGTAAAACATGAAAAAAAAATTAATTGTCTTTTCTTGATATGTCAAGTGACAAGTAAAAATGAACATTTATTTTAGGAACAAGTGTCAAGTAAAAATGAATGGAGGGAGTAGATTTTTTCATAGCAAATGAGTATATGTGTACCATGTGTGCTATAGCATATATATTTACTTCAAGAAAATACTTTCCATTATTGATATATCCTGTGAGATCAACTTTAAGGTAATATGCCTATGTAATAATGTAGGTGCAGACAAAATTTGGTAAAATTTGTGAAGTAGGACCTCAGTCCTCTTATAAACTTCCTCGAGCACTAGGTGAAAGAGATGGAAGTCTGCATGAGTCTTTTGGCTATTTAGACTCAACCCAGTGAGTTGTTGGCTAGTGATACTATTTCTATTGGGCGAGTCCATTAGGGCATGGTTGTGTATAAGATGTTTCTTTTACGCGTCTAAGGAGGATGACATGAATTGTAAACCCCCCCTCCTCCCTGTTTGGCATTTTTAACAACTACATGATTTATATTTTGATTAGCAAAGATAAACACAATGGAGATAATGCTTGAAACTGATGGTCCGTAGATTCCTAAATCGTATGGCTGGATTAGTATTAAAGTTTTATTTGCTCAAGTTCTTAGTTCCTGCCAAATTCCCTTTATGTACAATGACTTTCAATCCAGAAGTTGGCACCGAGTTTTCTACTATTACATTAAAATATTTTTCATTGGATACACGTTTTGGCAGTCGATTACAGAAGGCATTAAATATGACCTTGAATTTTGATCATCTTTAGAGTGTGCAAGTAATGGGCTCCTTTGATGGTTGGAGTCAAGGAGAGCACTTATCTCCAGAGTACACCGGCTCTTATATGAACTTTTCAGCTACATTGTTCCTAAGACCTGGAAGGTACGTTTCTCTTCTGCCACAGAGTAAATCTGTCATTGCACTCTCTCTGACCTCTCAGGTGAACTTTTTTTCCTTTAAAAAAATAATATATTTGTGTTTTTAGGTACGAAATTAAGTTCTTGGTAGATGACGAGTGGAAACTATCCCCAGAATTACCAACTACCGGAGACGGGTTAACTAAGAACAATTTATTGGTCGTGGAATAGCTCATTTAGCTAGGACAGGATGTATATCTGCTGAAAGTCTCTACTGTTGGTGGAAAAACAACTTATTAATCGTCGAACAGTTTGTGCTTGTAAGAGTGAAATGCCGTCTCTTTGAGAATGTGATCTCAGGCCTCTAAGCATTGTATATATGATACTTAACTATTCAGCTAGCTTTTAAGTCATACAATTGTATAAGCTTCAGCCATATATATGTTCATTCATGTTCGCATTGTATTAGAGCAAATGTGATCCTAATAGTTCAAGACTTCCGTTTTTCTTTATAAAGTCTTGAGTTGAATGTTCAGACTCTTTCGCAAATGTTTAAAGTAATTCCGCAGACTTGAGGCCTGTTTGGGTAAAAAGGTTTATTTTTAAAAAGTGAGGTATTGGGCTGAGCTTTTGAGGGAAATAAAGTGTTTAGTTTTCCCTTTTATTTTAAAAGTTGTAGTATCATCTACTGGCACCACAAATTTAAGTAGTGTAAGGGAAATGATTCTTTTCGATTTCTCAGAGGAATCTGAAAATAAATGTGTCCAGTTCCATTCTTAGTAGTTAGTAGTCCGTACATTAAACTTTGATGATTTCAAAATATGAAAAAAATCAGAGCTGCGACTTTATTATTTAGTAATATATAACAACCTCAACCTCCCTAATATTATGATCTCACAAATGGGTTGGTTGGTGGCTTTGTCCTAATTAACAAACGAAAGGCCATTTCTCATCAAGAATTATAGTTTACTTCATGCCTGCTACTTGTTTAAGTTTATATATTTCTTTCGGGACATTTGCCAACTTGTTATATAGAATATATCCTTATTCTTTTTTTCTTTTTTTTTTAAAAAAAGAAGCATTTAATAAGTCTTGTTTCATTTATTTTTTTTATAGTACTATTTATCTCTTCATTATTTGTTTCTCATTTAGCTGAGGTAATTAGCCGTCCGTTTAGTGGAGAAGCTAGGGATTAAAAAGATGCAAAAAATATCTGATGTATGACAAAAAGTTCCACATCGATGGTTATAAGGGGTTATTTAGTCTTTTTTATATGATTTTTGACAATCATCATCTGATTGAGTCAGGTCTAATGTTCATTTTTCAGTTGCATATCTTAAGTTAAATTTTATTTACCTAACTTCTTTGTGAATATAATTTACTTCTTTATATTTTGAATTCTGCGGTGAACATCATAGTTCTTTCCCTGCCCATCACGAGTCAACATGACTAATTGTCTGTGTATGTATATATAATATGCTTGCAATAACTTTATTCTTTAATTGTAAACATTAATTTGGTTTGGAATACGTAGAAGTTGTCATATGCTGTCTAGTTACGTAGATATATATATAATAGAAGAAGAGAGGCTTAGCATTTGCCAAGAAGGAATCCAGTGTCCATTTCAAAAGTCCTGTACTTGAAGCTAATCTTTCTTTCTTTCATTCATTTGTTGAAGAGAACCTCAAGGCTTGAATGGTTCATCTCATCAAATATTGGATGCCCTCTCTTCTTTTTCTCTCCTTTGGCTCTACTTGGTGCTATCGTTGCATCGGTCTTGACCCTTGAGATTTTCGTTCCTTTTTCCTTGTACCAATAAAACTGTAGAAATCATATCATATACTCCGTTATGTCAATAAAGAAGGTGAAGGGTACTAGGTTGTTGATCACGGTTAGTGTCCTAGGAAGTGCTGGACCGTTGAGGTTTGTTGTGAATGAGAATGATAAGGTTGCTAAGGTTGTTGACACTGCTCTGAAACAATATGGTCGCGAGGGACGACTTCCAATTCTGAGTTCTAACGTCAATGATTTCCTTTTGTACTCAGCTAGTGCTGGAATGGATGGTAAGTACTACACAATTTATCTTTGTTTCATCTCTCCATTGGTTTTTTAAACTTCGAGAGGAGAGGAGAGTATTCTCACTTACTCTTATAGGTTGCAAAAAGAGAGAGCCGAGTCAAATTACCTATTCTCTTGTTTTGTTTAGCTTAGCTTGCTGATTTTCTTAAAAGAAAATAGTATTAGCTTAAGTTACCTAATTCTTGTTTTACATAATTCTCAATCTCTAAGTTAGATTTTTTATGTTTGGTTTGAGTTACATTTTGACCCATTAGGTAACTGTTGCTCATATCCTCGAAAAGTTATACACATTTAGAGGATCAGACACGGGTGCATATTTTTGAGTTTGACCTAGTAATTTGATGGATTATTTCGAGTTCAATCTATTAGGTCAAGTCAATAAACGCGTCATAACTCATTAGCTAATTTTTCAGCTCTGGGAGCATCAGACTCGATAGGGTCACTAGGAGTGAGGAATTTCATCCTTTGTAAGAATCAAAAACAGGCAGTGATGACAGAAGGAAGGGCACAACATGGAAATGGGAAAAGGGGATGGAAGGCTTGGCTCACTAAGTCCTTTAACTTCAAGATTCATTCCCATTGAATCACAGACTCTTTGTTAATTGTGGTAATTTCATCAAGCATTTGCACTTGTAATAGATATGATAATTATAAGAATAAATAATGTACACATATGGTTACATCAATTCCTAAGTTACTCAAATGAGATAATTCAATCAGCTTGAATTCCACATACAAAAGTCTTAACTACTCATTCTACCAGATCACTCTGTTTGGGGCTTCATGTAGGGGTGGTAATTGGGATTGAGTCAAATTTGGGCGGGTCATAATGGGTCAAGACAATAAATAGGTCAAGATCCAATCTAATTCAAATTTGTTTGGATCAAAACGGTTAGGTAATGAGTCATAAAACGTGTCAAGACTCAATCCAATTCAATTTATTTTATTTGTTTTTTAAAAATATTTTAATACCTAATAAATTCATTTTTTTTATTATACAAAAAATATTATCTTACATTTCTGCAAGAGGTTATTTTCACGACTTGAGCCGTTCACCTCTGGTTGCATGGCATCAACATTTCAGATTTTAAAAAGAATATTTGGATGTTTTTAATGTTGACACGTTCCGTATAATGAGAAATCTTCTGTTCTTTTCTATATTGCTAACCACTTATTTTTAAGGTGCTATCAATATCATCTAATGTTAATGTCACAAAGTAAAATAAACCTACAATTATTCCCATTATTTAAGTTATCATTGACTTGAACAGTACTCATGATTATTGTAAGGATTCTTTTCAATTTTAAAGAGAAATCTATAATTGAAAAATATAATTATTCTCATCGACTTTAATATTATATCAAAGGGGAAGGTATGACTCGTCCTAAACAGCAATAGAAAGAGCATTACTCATTATCATACGGATTCAGCCGACTATAGTAATTTTTGCTCAAATAATATATTTGTATTAAGAAATTCATTAGATATGTATAAATATTAAGTTCAGAACTTAATTAATAATCATTAAAATAGTTATTTTAAAATTCATAACCCATAAAATTGAAATACTGACTCGACCTTTGATAGTGAGTACTATAACTTACTTCATGCCTTGTCAGTTAATAAAATTTATATAATTCTTTAATGTCTGGAATATTTGTCAACTTGGTAAAATTGATTTATGTCTGTATATAATAAATTCAGTAACATCTAGGGATTTATGTAAGGTTCCTTTGAAAAGAAACATTTTATAGTTCTTATTCTTCTATTGTTAAATTTTTTTTCAACAGGGGCATATTTTATTGTTATTGATAGAAAAGGAAATAGGAACGGTATTACCTAGTACAGGAACTAAGTAAAAGGACTAATTGCATCATAGTACAAGTAAGTGTTGTAAACATCAATTTGGTCAGAATACATACATGAGCTTGTCATATGCTGTTGCCTAGCTTGAAATCAATTTTAGTACATAGAAAGTTATCCCCTTTTTGTACCTTAATTGTCTGGTTCAGATGATTAAAAAATAATAATCGATCAAATCATATAGTAATTCGGAGAAGACGATGTCCAAGAGGAAGGAGAATCAGAATTGAGGTCTCATCACTCCTATAATAATTTTATTCTGTGCTCAGAAATGAGGCCTATAATGTGCGATCTGAATTTAATACGGACACCGAACGTCTAGTAGAAAACAAAAATAAAGTAAAATAATGCTGCGTTCTCAACCACGTTGTCATCGTAATGAATATGATGGTTACATTTGATAGATGATGACGTGTATATATCTCAAACGGTTATGAGAATCAAAATCCTTGGTTGCTTTCTTGGTGACATCTTGTTGGGGTCTGGTACCTTACTGAGTACATATTTTTTTCCGTACTCATATTA
Source organism: Solanum piurae (assembly GCA_029582685.1). NCBI lineage: Eukaryota > Viridiplantae > Streptophyta > Magnoliopsida > Solanales > Solanaceae > Solanum > Solanum piurae. Next base: position 1,282 of record JAJOOO010018847.1, on the reverse strand, counting down.
TACTTGTTGCACTCTTTTGTGAAAGTCTAGATCCGTGAAGCAGCAACTACATATTTAACTTACTCTTTCTGATTTTTTTTCTTTCTAAGTTTTGCTCTCTTTTTTTCTTGGACAGGTGTGAGACAACATAGACGAATCCAAAAATTAGAGAAATTTGAGTTTGGTTGTGCTGGAATATTGTATTTAAGTACATTTGAGTATTCTATTTTGCATATATATACATAGTTAACGCGCTAAAACTGAAAATAGTGCGTTCAGTTGAACTCGAAACACGTCTAGATCATCTTGTGGACTGTGGGAACAAAAGCCTGAATAATATATAGAAACTCATGCCTAAGAGATATGCTAAAAAATCAAAGCATATTTTTATTATCAAGAAGAGTAACGTGTGGGTATATGGTGGAAAATCAAAACATATTCCAACGTTTTTGCTCAAGGTCGAATAAAGGTTTAATTAAACCTTTCTAAAAAGCAAAGGCTCCAAAAGGACAAGCGTGATTTGGAAGTGATGATTTATTCGAAATCGATTATGATTAGACCTAAATTAACATCATTTGATTAATTACTGGTTTATTTAGCATATGAATGGAATCTTTAATAAGCCAATATTACTACATTATCCTCAGAGTATAATTTTATTTTATTTTTAAAAAAAAATCACTCTATGAAATAGTTTATGATTGTTTTCACTTGTATAAAGTTAGAATATACTTTTATAATCTGCGCTTCTTATTTCTTCTCTGACTTTAGGCTACGCAAATAGTCTTTTGATCTTTCATTTGATAAAAAAAAAAAGTAGTCTCAAGTATTTCTTTTCAGGGATAATATCAAAATATAAATCAGTGATTGTCTTTATCTTTATCTTTATTTTGATACTTACTCATAGAGGTGTACAAAACCGAATTGAAAACCGAACCAAACCGCAAATTGAGTCAAATCGGAAAAGAAACCCGACTAGTGGTTTGGTTTGACTTGGTTTGGTATTGGAAAAAAAAAACCCGACTCTATTTGGGTTGGTTTGGTTTTAACTAAAAAAAACCAACCCGAAACCAAACCAACCCGACATTATATATGTAATTTAAAAAATTAATTTTATACATAAAAATATTTACTTTGATATAATTTTAAAATATTTCTTATACTATTTCATAGTTTTTATCTTTTAATATATTATTTCAAGTTTAAAAACTTGGAATTCAGAATGGTCCAATAAAGATTATAGTTCATAGATGTTGATAATTATAATAAAACTTAAATCAAAATCAAATTAATACTAATGCAA
>JAJOOO010018839.1:0-11131 GCA_029582685.1 Solanum piurae | reverse complement strand
TCAAGTAGTCTTGAGATGATAAGTATCTTTGATTCCTTGAGTTGAGTAGTTCATGCCCATAATTCCGCATGAGCACTCTGAGTCGAGCATTCTTGGAACGAGTTTTATTATTGAAATTCTTGAGTTATGAGTTATGGTCTCGAGTATTGAGTTCTACTTACGGTTATTGAAAACCTTGAATTGAGTCGTTCACGTCCTTAATTCGGCATGAACTTTATTCCAAGAAGTTTTTTACAATTTTTTTAAAAACTTATTTTAAGACTTGAACATTGAGTTGAGTAAGAGTAAGAGTAGAGCCGAGTTCATTTCCTTAAAATGATTATATGGGAACTAGGTATTCCAAAGAGTAAAATGTTTTTACAGTTAAACAAGAGAAGAAACACTGATTTCCAAGAGAGCTATTAAGTTAGTTTTTGATTAATAATCTCAAACCACAGAAAGAGTAATGTTTTAAACGTATGAGCTGAGTATATTTTTGGGAGTAGTATTGAGCACCGGTATGGGGACGAGTTCAGATAAATCAAGTTTCCATAAACCATGTAGCCAACGTGGGTAGAAAGGGTCATACTTTTTAGATGATTTCTTAATGTTTTTTTAGCACAGAGTAGTGGATCCACTCAATTGAGGCGTTCTATATCCCGACAAGTTATAGGACAGTTCTGGCAGCGTGGGAAAGACGTTGTATCATCAGATAGCTCATAGTGATGGTTATCAGTTAGAGAAACTCCCAAAGAGATATTTTGTATTCTAATATACACATAATTTAATTTGTATTTTCATATACAAGCAAAATTTATCTCGTATCCTTGCATACAAACTGAGTTGCTCTCTACTGTTTTAAAAGTTTTCCATATATTGCATATGTATTGTTGTTTTATATTGAGTTGAGTATCCATAGTTGAGTATCCAGAGTTGGATATCTTATCATTGAGTTGAGCCTTATTTCACTAAGTTGAATATCTTATCATTGAGTTGAACTATGTTTCTTTGAGTTGAGTTAAGTGAGTTGAGAAGAGGTAATTATGTTTCTTTCCCACCAGTTCAAGCCTATGTTTATGCTCTAGAATTCTCCTTACATGCTCGTACATTTCATGTACTGATCCATTTGGCCTGCATCATTTCATGATGCAGATACATGTATTAAGGGTCATCAACAGGAGCTTCGTGGATACCATTGGGAGTTCGAGTTAGCTATGGTGAGCCTTCTTGCTTCCGGAGGATTTTATTTACTTTTTAGTTTCGTTAGGATGTCGTGGGTCTTGTCCTGAGTTCCATCGTTGTCATTTAGAGGCTTCATAGATACACATTAGAGTTTGATAAGTCTGTTTTATTTATCTTGTTAAATGCTTTAAAAACTTGAGTTACCTAGTTTTTGCTAGTTGAATATACGGTTATATTCTAAGTTAATTATTTGAGTTTTAATGAATTTAATTTTGTTTTAAGCTTTGTATGCTTGAGTTAGTCTTCCACTTGTAGTCAGCAAGGATGACGGTTCTCTTGGGGACCAACAATGGTTTTCGAGTGCCGATCATATCCAGGGTGTAGACTCGGGTTGTGAAAAACTTGGTATAAGAGCACAAAGTTCAAGTGTCCTAGGGTGTCTATGAAGCCGTGTCAAGTAGGATCTTATTTATGGTTGTGAGGGCCCAACTTCTATAAATGAGGGACTACAGACATTTAATAAAAGTTTCCCTTCTATCGTACTCTTAATCGTGCAATAGAGATATGTCATAGAGACTTATTCTAACTCGTCCGTTCACATATCCATTCTATTACCCCCATACTAAAGGTGGTTGAAAAGTAAAGTTAAAAAAATCCTTATGGATTAGTTATTCTTAGCAAGAGTCTTGAGGAGGTCATGAGATTGCAGAAGGGCTTGAGAGAAGCCTGTGAATGAGTTAAGTGTTGAGTTTGAGAGGAATGCACTCAAGTTTATATGAATCGTGCGTTTGAGCTAAAAGCGAGTTGTACGCTCTTTTCTAAACCTTATTTTGCCGAAACCTTTAAGAGGATGGTATGTTTAGAGCTTGGGTAATATCTTCACCGGAAAAGGTCACATGAGTTACGAGATCATGAGCATTAGTAGTGAAAGATCCCAGAGTTAGAGGAAAGTATGTATAGGTTTAGTAATGTAAGAAAGGGAGATGGTGTTTTGAAAAGCTATGTTACAATAGTCATGCACCTAGTAAGTTACTAATGAAGAGTTTTACCTTATGGGTAGACTAAGATATGAGTTGTGAAGATTCCATCATAGGAGGTAGAGCGTGTTGTATCTATAAAGGAGTTTGCGATGAAGTGAAATTGTGTAGGTAATGACCAAGTGTAAGTGTTGAATAGAAGATCATAAGTATTCATAAAGTGATAGATCTAAGCTAGGCTTATGATTTGTTTGAGAGGGTCATGATATTCGGAAGGTTGTAGAAGTGATTAAGTAATGAGGTATAGTACAGTAGGCGAGCAATTGTATTGATATTCGGGTTGAATAATGAACATTAAGCTTGAATTTGAGTTAAGTGTCATGATTGAAAGAATGGAAACATGAGGGTGATGATGTCAGTCTTAGGATTTGATCTGGTAGACTTGACATAGAGTAGGTGAGGAATTAAGATGTTAGCTGCAATAAACATGAGTGGTACAAGTCAGAGACTCTAACATTAAGAGGTGTATCGAGAGGGTATGTAATCCGAAGATATTAAGAGAAACACCTTAGAAAGAGGTCTTAGTACCTGCTTATAGAGAGTTCGGTAATCATGAGAGAAACTTCTCCCGACTGTTAGAGTAAAAGAGGATGTAGACCAATTAGAGATGATGTAATAGGTCCATAGCTTTTAAGTGTCAGCTGTAGACCTAAGGGGGAGATGACAAGATGAGAAATAAAGTCAAATGTTTGAGATTAAGATAGTAATGAGTTCCAAAGAGTATGGGAGATTTCCTTTTGGAGGTCCTTTTAGTAATGTAATGATATTAGAAAGAGGAGGTTGATGTTCTTATCGTGATAGTAATGGTGTGATAATTCCATCTAAGGGAATAAATGAGGAGGAAGAGGAGGATGAGGTTTTACGATGAGAAATAGTTAAATAAGTTCCCTTAGTTGGTTTCGAAGGAGTTGGTTAGTAGGAGTCCATGGAGTTGTTAGAGTACTGAGCTTGAATGTGGTATTGTTAAACATTAGTTGGTTCTTGATATGAGCCCAATGTGGTGGTAAAGAGTAATAGTCTTGGGATGAGATTCCCTATAGAGATGTATAAAACCCGAACCTAAGGATTTGGGTTAATCTTGAATATAGTAAGAGCATACCATTAGACTAAAACCTTAGTAAGATTAACCCCATTCCATACCTAGTCCAATCGTCATTCGAGGACGAATGATCTCAAGAGGGAGATATTGTAACACCTCGGAATTTTTTTGAGCTAAGACTCGAACCATCCTTTGTTGTGCGTAGGATTTTACCGAGGAAATTAAAATTTCTTAAATGTTAAGGTCACTAGATATAGAACATTGAGTTCCAAAAAGAATTAAAGGGAAGTCATTCAATTCATTCCTAAGTTCTTCTAAGATTTGGGTCAATTTCAAACGATCATAACTCTCAGTACATGATGAGTTAGGTGTGCCATGAGATGGAAAATAAAAGGTCTTTGAATTATCTTTCCAACTCCACTGAGTTTTCTAAGTTTTGATGTCAGATGAGTGAGATATGCCCTTGTGAAGTCAAGCTACACAGTTAATGAAAAGTACCCGAAAATAGTAAGGGGTATTTTGGTCTTTTCTTTACCCAATCAGATTTAAGTCATTTTTAGTAAGGTTTTAAGGGTCTAATCCGATTAGATTCAGTTTTATAATCCTAATTTACGCCTAGGGTTTTAGTTGAGAGCTCAATAAAAGAAAAGAGAAGAAAAGAGTAAAGGATCAAGGCGTTTATCGAGGTTCTTGAGTTTTGTTGCAGATTTTTGCCTTGGGTTTGACCCCTAAGAGATATGCAAGTTTACATAGTGTTGGGTTAATTCATCCACATTCCAAACATGATTTTCATAATCAAATTCGTCATAAAAATTGAAAGATTTAAGTTCTTGATAAGTGTTCTTGAAGTTTCATTCTAAATCTTGTTATATTGAGGTTTTGATGATTTTTTTAGATGAAAGTGAGTGTTTTGAGGGTTTTATTGAGTATATTAGAGTGTAGTTATGTTGAGTAACTGAAGCCAAGTGATTGTGTAAAAAACTGTTCGAATCTAGGCGAACTAGGGTGATAAAACGAGCAAAGAAAGTCATCGAGGTTTTTTGGGCTGGGGCCTGGCGCCCTACGCCAGCCAGTGCGCCCCAACCACACCCCTCTAGGTAGAGGGCTGGTGACCCACTCCACTCAGTGCTCCAGGGTCACCTGCCCCACCTGTTCTTCATCATTTTATCTCTTTGAGTTCTTTCGAAAGGTACCTTTACTCTTCTTTGATTTTAAACACTCTAAAATACTTATAAACACCTAGAAATCATTCATAACTTGAATCAAAACCTTGAATTCATAATTCAAATTCAAGTTAGAGTTAAGAGTCAAGTCTTGAGAGTTCTTCTGAACATTTTGAGAAAGTCCCTTTGAGTCTTTTGAGGAATCTTCTACAACTTCAAAGAACTTGTTTCAAGACTCAAGTAAGTGAGCATGAAAATGAGGAGAATGTATTCATGAGTCTACACTATAACCAAGATCCTTCATATCATAAATCCTAAATCTTAAATTCATAATTCAAATTCAACAGAGAGTTAAGAGTAGAGAGTTCAAGAAAGTCTTTGAGTTAAATTGTGAATCCTTGAGTTCAACTATTGATTTGAACTAAGTTTTGAAAAAGTAAGTAAGAGAATGAGAAGATTCGTATACATGAGTTCCATGTTGTTATGTAGACCTTCGAGTCGAGTCATTCATGACTATAAATTCCGCATAGACTCCATAAATTGAGTATCTTTGAGAGGAGTAGTATCTTCAAGTTCTAAGTCTTGAGTATCGAGTTCCTAACCATTTAGATATTATATTCCTAATCATGGGAATATTACATGTTACCCATGAAGTCCTTGAGTTGAGTAGTTCATGCCCATAATTCTGCATGAACTCTATAAGCCAGTAGTCTTGACATGAGAAGTATCTTTGAGTCCTTGAGTTGAGTAGTTCATGCCCATAATTCCGCATAAACCCTCTGAGTCGACCATTCTTGAAACGAGTATTATTATTGAAGTTCTTGAGTTCTGAGTTGTTGAGTCTCCAGTATTGAGTTCTAGTTACGGTTATTAAAAACCTTGAATTGAGTCGTTCACGTCCATAATTTGGCATGAACTTTATTCCGAGAAGTCTTTTACAATTTTAAAAAAAACTTATTTTAAGACTTGAACATTGAGTTGAGTAAGAGTAAGAGTAGAGCCGAGTTCATTTCCTTAAAATGATTATATGGGAACTAAGTATTCCCAAGAGTAAAATATTTTCACATTTAAACAACAGAGGAAACACCAATTTCCAAGAGAGCTTTTAAGGTAGTTTTTGAGTAATAATCTCATACCACAGAAAGAGTTTTTTTTAAACATATGAGCCGAGTATATTTTTTGGAGCAGTATTGAGCACCGTTATGGGGACGAGTTCAAATAAATCAAGTTTCCATAAACCACATGGGTAGAAAGTGTCATACTTTTAGATGATTCCTTAATGCTTTTTAGCATAGAATAGTGGATCCACTTAGTTGAGGCGTTCTATATCCCGACACGTTATAGGATAGTTCTAGCAGCGTGGGCGATACGTTGTATCATCACATAGCTTATAGTGATGGTTGTCGGTTAGAGAAACTCCCAAAGAGATATTTTGTATTCTTATATACACATAGTTTACTTTGTATTTTCATATACAAGCAGAGGTGATAAATCATTTTAAATTTGGGTACACAAATATTATTAGATGATCTTCATGTTATAATTTGTGAATATCTTTTTGTTTTATATGTAGGTTGCTGTATGTCTCAATGATCATCCAAATTTACTTGATGACTTCACAATTTTTTTACTTGATTCTTCAATATTTGTCGTAGTGGTTAGACATCATATCAATCAATTACCCATCCTCTTTAATTCCTTATAATAATGTTATTATCATGACTAAAGCTTGGTAATTTTTCTCAAAAATGTGTTAGGGAGATTTGTTGGGTTGTTTGAAATTCTTTTGTCAATTAGCAATAAATATTGCTAAATGGTGTCTTCAATATTATCATCTTCACTTCTACCAAATTAAGAAAAAAATAATTCATTCTTTGTTTTTCTTCTCATATATATAATGGAATAATTTTATTGGTATGAAACTGTACTCGCCTCTTCTTCTTCTTGTCCTCTTGTACTTCCGTTTTTCTTATTCTCGTATCCAGTTTTGGGACAAGCTCTTCTTTAGCAACATTACTTTGTTAGCTTTTTGTTAGCAGTTCTAGTTTGTAATCTTTATTGACCTGTGAGCTTATCCATGCAGTTATGCACTCTTTGAATAGGAATCCATTTCCTAAAATATCCTGGTTTTCGTACTTTGGTGGGTCTCCAAGATCCTTTCGATGACCCTTGTTGAAGGGATATCTATCTAATTCGATCGATCGCGTAAAGCCTTTGTTTATTCATATGGAAAGTACTGATGTAACTAAAATAGGGTTAACCTCCTTGTTCGGATTCACTTTTCATTTTTTACTTATAAGCTAAAAGTTATAAATTAAATTTTTTAACTAATGACTTAATTTTTAGCAATTTGACTTAAAGAAAAGTGCTTATACACATTTTTAACTCACTCACACACTCTAAAAGTGCTTTAAAACTATTTTATCTTAAAACATGCCAATTCAAACAAGCTCCAAATCAGGGATTCAATGTAATTGAAAGGAGATTAAATTTGTGCTTCTTTAATAATAATAATAATAATAATAACAACAACAACAATATTTTTTTTGATGAGGTGTGATATTCCGTAAATAATTTTGACAAACATGGTGTATAGATGAATAATTTTCGATGTTAATCCTTGTTTTATTCTTGAGTTTGTTTATGGATGTTAAATTGAGTTGCATAGTTGTTCGCTAGTTTGTTCAACCAAAAGAGATATAAATTAGAAAATATTTCTTCACTATCATGTTTGGATTGCATCGTTATTTCTTTCAAGTAATTGAAAGAGCTTTTTGAAATTATCTATTGAATCAAAAGGAGATTTTTTTTTTCTCCAGACTATCCCCTAACGGTTTTTCTCACACAGTCATTAATTGTTATGTAATTAGTTTATTCTAGGGAGACTGGATTTAATCAAAAGAGGTTAAATAGAAACTATAATTTCCCAATCCATTAGTGATAAATTCTACTTTAAGCTTAGGCCTGCATGATTTAAAACGCGTCACTAGTTGATAAAGTTTGTTTATTTATATACCCAACGTCTTTCATATATTTTATCAATATGAGACTTCTTATCTTATGTTGCGGTGTCACATACACCCATTTATTGAATCAGCGTCCTCGCTGAGGTTGCCCCACCACTTGGAATTTGCCTAGACTCAGCACTAAGGTTTACCTTGCTTTATTGAATTTTTTTTAAACTCAGTTGAACTATGGCCCACATTGATAAGGCTTACATATGAGTGACTCTGAGACCACTTGTAATTTCCATGTTCCCTATTGACATTGTCCGTTTTAGACCTAGGACCGCACGACTATAATTGTGTCACTAGTCTGTAAGGTCTGCTTACTTATATACCCAACATCTCTCTTATGTTTTATCGATGTGGACTTCTTATCTTAAGTTGCGGTGTCACAATTTTTAAAAGATTTGATAGAATTCTTGTTAATCAAGCTTTATTTGGGATGTATGGCACTATGAAATATTGCGTGAAAGATCATAAATTTAAAAAGGTTGTTGTGTGAGAAGTTTGGGAGTTTATTAACTCAGAAGATGTCTTTTTAAATTTGAAGTTGAAGATGAAGAAGACTAACGTTACTCTTACTAAATGGAGTAAAAGAACCTTTGAGAATATTTTGAAGAAATAAATATAAAGGAGCATATAGTCAAAATAAAGAAGGCTTTATTTAAAGAATTTCTTATATTTGAGAACATGACGTGTTGAAACATGCTCATGCTGAATTGACTCCTTTTTTCAAGATCAATTTTACAGATAATTTTGATGTCGTTAAAGTCTCTTTATTTGAAATGGTTCCAAAATTAATAACTAAGGAGCTGATTTACTTAATATTGTAACACCCCAGAAATTTTTTGATCTAAAACTCAAACCATCCTTCATTTTGAGTAGGATTTTACCGAGGAATTTAAAATTTCTTAAGTATTAAGGTCACTAGATATATCACCTTGAGTTCCAAAAAGAATTAAAGGAAATTCGTTCAAGTCATTCCCAAGTTCTTCTAAAATTTGGGTCAACTTCAAATGATCATAACTCTCAGTACATAATGAGTTTGGAGTGCCATGAGAATGCAAATGAAAGGTCTTTGAATTATATTTCCAACGCCACCGAGTTTGCTAAGTTTTGAGGTCGGATAAGTGATATATTCCCTTTGAAGTCAAGCTGTCGTATTAAGGAAAAGTACCCACAAATAGTAAGGGGTATTTTATCTTTTCCTTACCTAATCATATTTAATTCATATTTAGTAAGGTTTTAAGGGTTTACTCTGATTAGGTTCAGTTTTATAATCCTAATATATGCCTAGGTTTTTAGTTGAGAGCTCAAGAAGAGAAAAGAAGAGAAAAGAGAAGAAAAGAGGAAAGGATCAAGGCGTTCGTCGAGGTTCTTGAGTTTTGTCGCTGATTTTTGCCATGGGTTTGATCTCCATGAGGTATGTAAGTTTCTATAGTGTGGGGTTCGTTCACCCACACGCCAAAGATGATTTTCATATTCGAATTCGTTTATAAAGATTGAAAGATTTAATTTCTTGATAAGTGTTCTTGAAGTTTCATTCTAAATCTTGTTGTTTTGGGGTTTTGATGATTTGTTGAGATGGAAGTGAGTGTTTTGAGGGTTTTATTGAGTATATTAGAGTGTACTTAGGTTGAGTAATCGAATCCAAGTTTATGTGGAAGAAACCGTTCAAATCTAGGCGAACTAGGGTGATAAAACGAGCAAAGAAAGTCATCGAGGTTTTTTGGGCTGGGGACTGGCGCCCTACGCCAGCCAGTGCGCCCCAACCACACCTCTCTAGGTAGAGGGATGGTGACCCACTCCACTCAGTGCTCCAGGGTCCCATGCCCCACCTGTTCTTCATCATTTTATCTCTTTGAGTTCTTTCGAAAGGTACCTTTACTCTTCTTTGATTCTAAACACTCTAAACTACTTATGAACACCTAGAAATCATTCATAATTTGAATCAAAACATTGAATTCATAATTCAAATTCAAGGTAGAGTTAAGAGTCAAGTCTTGAGAATTCTTCAGAACATTTTGAGAAAGTCCCTTTGAGTCTTTTGAGGAGTCTTCTACATGTTCAAATAACTTGTTTCAAGACTCAAGTAAGTGAGCATGAGAGTGAGGAAAATGTATTAATGAGTTTACACTATCACCAAGATCTTTCATATCATAAATCCTAAATATTGAATTCATAATTCAAATTCAAGAGAGAGTTAAGAGTAGCGTTCAAGAAAGTCTTTGAGTTAAATTGTGAATACTTCGAGATCAACTATTGATTTGAACTAAGTTTTTAGTAAGTAAATAAGAGAATGAGAAGAGAGAAGAGTCGTATACATCAGTTCCATGTTGTTATGTAGACCTTCGAGTCGAGTCGCTCATGCCGATAAATTCTGCATGGACTCCATAAATTGAGTATCATTGAGAGAAGTAGTATCTTCAAGTTCTAAGTCTTGAGTATTGAGTTCCTAACCCTTTTGAGATTATATTCCTAATCATGGGACAATTAAATGTTACCCATGAAGTCCTTGAGTTGAGTAGTTCATGCCCATAATTCGGCATGAACCCTATAAGTCGAATAGTCTTGAGATGAGAAGTATCTTTTTAATTTCTTTCTAGTTCTTTCTAGTTACGAGGTGTTACAATATCTCCTCCTTGAGAACATTCGTCCTCGAATGAGCTTACTCTTAGTAGGCTAAGGGTGTACTATCAATCATTCAGTTCAAACATCCAGTTACAACATGCAATCTCGATTAAAGAGTACTAAAAGAGAATTAATACCTTGGTCTGGAATTTCTCCGAATTCGAAGAGATGTGGATATCTCTTTTTCATATCTTCCTCAGCCTCCCAAGTACCTTCCTCAACTAATTGGTTCCTCAACAGAACTTTGATTGATACTACTTTCTTAATCCTCAACTTGCGAACTTGCCAACCTAGAATCCGAATCGGAATCTCCTCATTAGACAATCTATCCTTGATCCCAATATCTTCAGTTGATATGATAAGTGAATGATCTACCATGCACTTCATCAGCATGGAAATATGAAATACCAGATGAACCGTTTGCTAACCCTTGTGGTAGCTTCAACTCATAGGTTACATTACCAAACCTTTTGGATATTCTGTAAGGGCCAATATACTGGGGACTAAGCTTCCCCTTCTTACCAAATCTCATAATACCCTTCATGAGTGAAACTTTCAAGTAAACTCAATCATCTACTTCAGACTCTAACTCCCTCTTCCTACCATCAGTATAGGATTTCTGACGACTCTGCGCTGTTCTCAATCTCTCTTGAATAACTTTTACTTTCTCCATAGCTTGATGAACTAAGTTTGGTCCTATGAACCCAACTTCACCAACTTCAAACCATCCAATAGGAGATCTACATATTCTCCCCTAAAGAGCTTCCTAAGGAGCCATATGGATGCTGGAGTGGCAACTATTGTTGTAAGCAACTCAATGAGAGGTAGGTGATGAGTCCACAAATTGGACTCATTTAGGGCTATATTTTAATATAAATTATGTCCTCAAATGCTTAGTTTATCTCAATATCTGATGAAAACCTTTAAGTTTCAGGTATTTGAGGTTTAAAGGAAAACATGGACACTACTTCGCAAAAAGGAACGAAGAGACTGAAAAGAATAAGAAAATGAAGACCTAAGGGTCGCCGAGTCCACTTGGTGAATTGCCGAAGGATCTCACTTCGCCTTTTGTTCCAGCGTGCTGAGCCCTGAAGG
>JAJOOO010018830.1:0-11673 GCA_029582685.1 Solanum piurae | reverse complement strand
ATCACACTAAATCTATGTTGATAATTCTTTTCTTGTTGATTACCTCCTTGGTCCGGCAAGTAGCAACAAGGCGAGTTCTAACGTTTGCAACCGCTAAAAGGACTTCTAAATGAAAGAATTATCAATGCATGCATGACACTATTCAAGAATTGCTTATGTACTATTCATACTTTGTTAATCGCTCATGGTTTCCACAACCCTAGTTGTGGAGTTTAGATACCCATAATCATATGAACACAATTCATTGTTTTAGATGAAAGAATTATGAACTTAAGTAGGAAGAATATCAAACCTAGAAATTCAACTTGAAGTTCAACTCCAAATCTTCAAAATGATCTTAAGAAATTAATAATTGCTAAAGTTGCACGTAAATCTCCCAAGTCAAGAATTAGAATAACACTAATAAAATCTAACCCCTAAAAACGAGGTTTACATACCCTTTTTATAGAAAACAACTCCTAAATAAAAAGGGAAACAAAATAAGGAAAGTTTGTTTAGGCACACATCTTCATTCCACGAGACTGACTCACGGACCGTCAATAGATCTATGGTTCGTGAGTCCCATTCGTCAGCCAGGACTTGGAAAATATTTCAGCCTCCAAAACTCAGCTTCTCTGAAGCAAACGAAAGAACTGCAGTACGGACCGTAGATCGATCTACAGTACGTCAATCCCTCTCCGTAGCTCCATACTTAGAATCTTCAAAAATTAGGTACTGGAACCCTCACAGTAACAATCTACGGATCAACAATACGGTTCCTAGATCAATCTACAGACCATCCATGGTCACCGTGGTTCCACACTTGGTCAGATTTCCCTGATTTGCCATCCATGCCTTGCCTGCTGATCTACGACCACCATCTACGGACGTCGATGGACCTATGGTCCGTAGACTCTTTCCTGCAAAATATGATACAAATACATAAAAATCAATACAAAAAGGCCCTAGCCACACACAACTTGTAAGTGAAATGTATTTGAAATACTGTAAACTCATGGTATATCAAATACAAGAGTAGGTGCATCAATGCTCAACCCTATTGTCCTTCCAATGGAGCAATGGATTCCATATTTTCAGAATTCCTAGGGATGGATCTCATTATTGGATTTTATATCTACAAGCAGCTCAATGATCGAATAAAGGTAAAGACACAAGGTATAGCCTTCAGGGACAAGCTTAAGCAATATAAAACAACTACAAGGCTATTTCCAATCACTGAGGATGAACAAGTCAAGAACATCAAGAGTCAGCTGGTGGAAGAATCATGTGTTGATTCCCACAGAGATTTTATGAAGAAGAATGATAAGCCTTTATGCTTAAATGAAGAGTTCTTCATCAAACTCCCATTCAAGAGGAATGAAAACATCAACCCTACAAGAGCAAGCCACTCAGGGATGAACCCGGAACATCTACAACTTGCTAAGAAGGAATGTGACGAATTGTTGGAATATGGACTAATTGAGACATCTAATTATCAATGGTACTGTGAAACTTTGTACGTCAACAAACGAGCTGAACAAGCAAGAGGTAAACTTCAATTGGTCATCAATTATCAACCTCTTAACCACTTCCTTCTAGATGACAAATTCCCCATTCCAAATAAGCTGACCCTGTTTTCACATTTAGCCAAAGCCAAATACTTCTCTAAGTTTGATCTTAAATCAGGGTTCTGGCAAATGGGTATCCACCCAGAAGATAGGTCCAAAATGGGTTTTTACATACCTGACCACCACTACCAGTGGAAAGTTATGCCATTTGGACTCAAACCAGTCCCTTCTCTTTTCCAAAACGCCATGATTAAGATTTTCCAGCCAATACTCCACACATAGCTAATAAATATTGATGATATCCTATTATTTAGTGATACAATGGAGGAACACTTTGGCATTCTTCACAAATTCCATGAATTGGTGAAGCAATATGGCATCATGTTATCTGAGAAAACAATGATTCTTTTGAAGGATGAAATAGATTTCTTAGGAATGTATTTCGCTCATGGTGCATATATCTCAGGGTCACACATTTGCGAGGAGTTGGTAAAGTTCCCTGATACTAACTTAACAATCAAACAAATCCAACAATTTCTTGGTGTGATAATTTACGCTCAAGATTTTATCCTGGATGTCTCTACGTACATTTCTCCACTTACAAAAATGTTAACAAAAAAGGCTCCAGCTTGGGGAAAAGACAAAGATGATGCAGTCCGTAAAATCAAAAACATATCCAAGGAGGTCAAAACCCTCCATATCCCTTCTGATGATTTGAAGATATTACAGACTGATGCTAGTAATGAATACTTGAGTGCTATCCTTTTAGAAGAAAAAGATGGCCAGCGCAAGATATGTAGATATGCCAGTGGAAGGTTTAAGGATGCAGAATAACATTATCATTCCACATTCAAAAAGATTCTAGTTGTAAAAAATGGAGTTAAGAAGTTTAACTTCTTCCTAATCCATACAAAATTTCTAATTGAAATGGATATGAGAGCTTTACCAAAGATGATCCAGATAAACATAAAGATCATCCCGAACCCCCAGATCCTTCGATGGGAACAATGGTTCTCTCCTTATAAATTCCAAGTGAAACATCTCAAAGGAAAATACAATATCATGGTAGATTTATTATCAAGGCCTGAGACATTTTCAAGAAGATTCAGAACCGAGCCCGACAAGGAACAAAAAAAATTAGTCGCTAAGCTTCTGCGACCTCAGACCTAACATGGAGACGATTGGTGGATGGAGGAAGGATATTCAAGATCATCTTCAACACTTTCAACCTCTGCATAATCAAATGACTCCCGATGACATGTGCAAGAAAATTACAACTTACCCGCCAAGGTTTACTGCTGAACTTCCTAACAAAGTTTGTCAAAAGACTTCCTAGAAAAGTTTGCCAATAAGTTGTTTATCCACCTGCTTGAGAGATGTCTACAAGTAGCTTACACACTTGCTTGGAGTCTTCTACAAGCTGCTCATCAACCAGCTTGCACGTGCTGTCACATGCCAACAATTTTGTTTGTTTTGTTTTTGTAGGCTCCTTCACATGTTAAGTGTGGCCTAGTTTGAATAATGTTTATTGTCTTTTACTATATTAGATAAAGATAGTATGTCTGGATAATGTTTTACTATTTTTATAATAGGATAGGGCTTATCTATTACTATAATAGTGTGCCATGTAAGATAAAGTTTTTAATTCTGGTTTGTTTGTATTAGTGTAACGACCCTCAAAATGAAGTAGGTTAAAGTAGAGCCTCACATGGGTTTTATGCATTAATAACTTGTTAAAATAATGAAGAATATCCTTTTAAGTCAGTTTTAAAGAGTTTGGAAGTCAAACGTCAAGGGACGACAAAGACGTTTGGAAACTAGTCTTTTACGTGTTGGTGTGTTCTACTATGTTGTTCATGTTTTTATTTGTTGTTTGGAGTCTAAAATTAGTGGGGGTGACTCTAGTGTCTTAATAAATATTTTTAGGGTCAAAACGTTTGGGTACGACTCCCCAAAACCACCCTACGGGTCCCTGAGAAGGACCCAAACCCTTGGCCACACAAGATGCCAAGGCAGCTTGATAATGCTCTTGGAGGGAGCATGTCCGCGTCGCGGACTATCTCCACCAAAGGCCAAATGTTTGGTCCGTGTCGTGGCCATGTTGCGGACTCTACAGTATCGAAATTTAATTTCTAGCAACTTGTGGGAACACCTCCGCGTCGCGAACTTGATCCCCGACGAAATCTGCAAAAATAAAACTCAAGTTTGACTTGTTTAAAAGGTCCAACTAAGTGAGCGGTAGTTTGGGTACTTTGGGGAATTATTATAAATGGTTATTCTACCTACTTTAGGGTATTTAAGTTGGTTAAAACCCCAAAATCTAGAATTAGACCCCATTCTTTAAATTCACCCTTCCCTCTCAAAAATAGATTCTCTCAAAAATTTCATTGAAGACCTTGATGAAGCTCAAGCTAGAAGATGGATTTTCAACTGATTTCTTCTTCAATTTCACGGGTCTTCAATAATTAAGGTATGATAACTCTTGATTCTTGAATAATCTTTAATTCAAGAAGTTCTATCAAAGATTTTCAAAAGTGATTCAAAGACCAAAATTCCCAATTTTCAATCTAAACATGGGTCCTTTGTCAAACGATTTTCTAAATCATTCTATTGATGAAATAATATGGAATTGAAGATTTTAACATAATTTTCAAAGGAATTCTTGAAGAACCCATGATCCCCAAATTCTCGGAAATTGGCCTATGATGTGGGTCTTAGAGAATATGATCTCTATTGGTGAAATTATGTTTATATAAGATTGTATTGATGTTTCCTATGATTATATATACTTATTCATGTTGAATTGTTGGTATATTGATGAGTTGAGAATTATAGCCTTATGGGCAAAGTTATGGGTTGATCCCTTTGTTTATAGAATTGTACTTAGATTATGTTTATTTTGTTGAATTACATTACTGATTCCTATTGATATTTATGTTAATTGATTATGAATTGTTGAGTATTGATCCTTGGTGATCATGGCTAGGAGAATTGCTAGGTTGACCTAACTTCTAGTCTATAGTATGAGAATTGATGTTGTGTGGTTTGGTCCACTTATGGTTGCTTCTTGTCTCTCTATGAATGTTGTGATCATGGCCTTGAAGGCAATAGATGTGAAGTGAATTGATGATTATGATGCATATGCTTATGAAGTTGTGATATGAAGGTTATGCATGAAATCCTCAATGCTAGCTGATGTTTAAAGTGTGTTGATGATGAGGAGTGTAATGTGAATGATAATTTTAGGGATAATGTGTGGTCTACATGATTGACTATGTTAAGTACTATTGTGGAATGACCCCTACCTATATGACCCCTATATGAATGTGTGATCATATACGTGTTAGGAGTACCTATTCAATGTTGAATGTGTCCTTGTCTCCTATGATGAAGTGTGGATGTGTGGTTTAGAATCCCTAAAGGCTTTATATGTGAATTGCTCATGATTTGGGGACATTGTGAATGTGTTGTGATCCCTTGAAGAAAAGTGCACTCAATATCAATGTTGTTTCTATTATGTCACTATGAGGACTAATATTTACACACACACCCTCTACATGTATAGCTATGAATATGATGTGTTATGGTGTCTATTGAAAGGCAAATTCTTATATGCACCCTTACATCTTATGATGCATGCAAAGTGTATGATTAAAAAGGAATGAATATGTGTTGCATAAAGGTGTTTATGTGAAAGGCTTTCTCACATATGTACACACACACATGAATGAATGAATAAGGTTTATGATAATCTAGTGAAAGTGAGTTTCTTGAAAGGTTTCCTCAATTGTACTCTAAACTAGACTATGTTATGAATATGGTATGACTATGTGCTCACACAATGTAGGTTCTATGATGAAAGGTCATTCTCATCCTAGAAACCTTTGAGCTATATGATATGAGGGATTAAGCCCCTAAAGCCTATTTTATGATCTAATTTTAAATAAAGGCTTAAAGATGTTTAAAAAGAGAGTTGGAACTTAGCACCGAATTAACATGAAAAATGAGAGTGGGGGCTTCACGTTTAGTAGGTCTGGCTTCCCACAAGAGAACCTTCACGTTTAGCAAGTCCGGGTTCCCAACATAGACGTTGTCTCATGAGATGGAAACCTCCACGCCTAGCAGGTCAAGGTTTTCTAGTAGCAATCTCCTTGTTCCATAACTACGTGCCCCGGTAGGTCTTAGCTTAGTGGATCCACTAGATAGGAATTATGTATGTAGGTCCTACCTTGGCAAGTAGTACCCTCTCTTTTTGGTGTGGGAGTAGAAAATTGGATTCCATGTAGCTCACATGGTCTATGTCGATTATGGCAATGTCTCCCGAAAGTTAAGAAATGTACTACGATAAAAATATGAACTCTAGTCATGATTTTTTTGAAGAGTTACTTAGTGTAGGTAGGACTATGGACCCTATTTATGCATTGAACAAGTGGACTCTTAGGGAGGTTATGATTAGGCTCTTTATGTAATGAAGACTATGATCTATGTATGTTAATATGGAAGCATGTTAATGTTTACTTTACGTATGTCAAGATATGAAATATGATTATGCATGTGAATTACACTTATGACTTCTTAATGGGTTTTCTTAGTATATGTGGGGGTATGGGACTCCATGTGTACAGTGCACAAGTGAGCTTGTGAAGGGGTTGTGAGGGTGGTTTACCTATGATATGAAATAAATGGGTTATGACTACTGATGTAGTAAATGAACGAGTCCTTATATGATGTTATGAAGTATGATGGTCTTATGTCTAATGTTAAATGAAGATGATACGACTTGTTGAATATGATATGCCTAGTCTATGGTGACTTCCTAGGAACACTTGGTGTGAGTAGTATTATGGGGTGCTACTTGCATATTGCACTAGTGTGACTTGGGGGTTGTCATAGGTGATTGTTCCTTTGTGAAGACTATATCTTATGGTGTGCTTATGACTCTATGAATATATGTGGTTGGATTGATGAAGGCTATATGTATATTCACCTTTTGTAACCTTAAGGTGATACATTGCACCAAGTATTCCCTAAGGGTTGCTTGGCGAAAAGAGTTAAGATAAAGAGGAAGGTAATGTATTGTATGCATTGAATGTGCCTAAAATGTTATAAGTGTCTCTATGTGCTATAATGAATGGTTTCAATGTGTATGATGATGTATGTGGTTTATATTGCTCCTATTGTACCTAATGTTCTTGAAGTTTCTCAAAAAGAAAGCATGATGCATGGTTTCCAACTAAATGTCCTTTTAAAAGCATGATTTTGCATGGTTATCGTACTTAGTTCATTCTTGTACTAACACCATTCTTCTTCATTTGTTTACACCACGTGTAGGTGGTGGTGGCTAAAGGGCCTTTCCTAGAAGTGATGAGCTTGGCTTACTATTCCCAAGTTTGATTGTGTCCTTAAAGATTCAAGGACCTTTATGTTAAAGAGTTTCCTTAAGTTCAATGTACTAAATAGTAATTTCTTTTATATTGTAAGGTTTGTGTCCCTCTTGTGTTGTAGTCGTGTTTTAAGATGGCTACCTCGAGACGTAGTATTCCGATTTTGTATTAAAGGTTTAAATGAGGTGACTTTTTAAGTCTTGTGTTGTATTATGAAAAAGTTTTAAATTTTCTGCTATTTTCCTATGATAAATGCTATGACGAATGTTAAGGGCTTGTATAAGACCTCTGAGAGGTCGAATACACCGGTAACGACTAGGGGGTGCTCTCGGGTCATTACAAACTTGGTATCAGAGAATAAGTTGGTGAAAATGGTCTTAGGATTCAAGGTCTCATGATCGTCGTCTAGTAGAGTCTTATTCATTGGTGTGAGTCGCGACACATCTATGAGCGAGAGGCTATAGGATGATAGAAGTTTCACGTTCTTCAGTACTCCTGTGTCGTGCCGTAGAGCTTAACTCCATATGATTTCTCTCTCTTATTTTCCCTTGTCCGAAGGTGTTCTAGGTGTGATTACTTGGAATGGGTGATGTTTGAAGGATCGAGGGGAGAAAAGGTGAGTTTTAATGCTTATTATGATATGGTGACTATATGAGTATATATGAAGGTAGATTTGGAAATCGTATAGTGATGCCAATCATGGCTATGTGTGACCTATGAGGTTGGAAGCATTACATTGAAAATGTTGTATAGTGGTGTAGTTCTCGTATGATAAGAGTCGTTATGGTAAGAATGAAATTCTTTTAGGATGATGAGTTACTTTATGGTGATGGGTAATGATTGTAGAAATTCATGGTGAGAAAGTTGCTTTTTTTTATGAGTAATGCTTCATGGTTTTCCTTGTGTGAATCGGAGTTCTTGTGTAGGCTTGCCCTAGGAGAGGAAAAAGGGGCTTTGTTCCACGAGTTGGGATAGTGTTTTGCTACAAGGTTAACTTGGAGAGTTGCATGTACCCCTTAGTTCATGAGAAGGACAAGAGAATAGATGTTGATCAACTCTAAAGAGGATAGTTGCCTTGTAAGGTTGATCTTAAGTATGGTCATTCAAAGAGGGTATTTAGATAATACCTAGGCATGGTTGAGTAGAGAGTTACACCAAAGGTGATGATCAGGGTATGATGTGATAAACAGTTGATTAAGCTCACCCCAAGTGGGAGATAATGTGCCTAGATGGTAAGGTTTTAAGTGCCCTTAATAATTCTGCATTGAACTTCCTTGAGTTCTCCATGTTGAGAACCACTTTGGGTGATATATATAAAATGGAGTGGTATATATACTCATTTGTTTTGGATTCTTGAAATCCTCACCTAAGGGGTATAGTGAAGATTTAGTGGAGAATGGTTCCTACCTTAGAGATGAAGGAGGTAATGATTAAAGGAGTTTGCATAACTTGATCCCAAAAGGGGGACATTGTGCTTAATTGGTAAGTGATAGTTCTCTTGGTTACTTTAATGTGCTCTTAGATGGGTTTACCCTAAGTGGGGGATGATGAGTGAGTAGTAAGGTTGTTGATATCCTTATTGTTTCCTTCTATTCTTATTCAATCTTGAGACCAAAGACTTCCTAGTAGCTTGTTCATGTTTTGGAGTCTTGCATATGATTATGAGTTACATGATCTCCGTATGTTATGCATGTCCTAGAAGACACTATGTTATGCATGTTTTGAAGGATTCTTATTACATAAAAATGGAGTTTTAGTAATAAAATTCATGTTTCTCATGTCAATATGCATCTTTATATGGTGAATGCATTCTTGACTTCATGAGAAAGAAAGTATGAGCATGCTTAGGTTAAAAGTTGAGAATTTCTTCTTAAATGAATTGACCTTTGTGTAATGCTTGCTTATGAGTTTTATGATGCGATGTATGTTGTGACTAGAAGAAGGTAGTCCCTCCTTGAACACAACTAAACATGGTAATGCCAAGTATGTTCTTGATAGTATGATGATTAAATGATAAGACTAGTAGATGATCTATAATCCTCATGTTAGGGTGCAACTAGTATGAATTGCTTAATTGCCTAATGAGTGGAAATGTTGATCATGTCTGTGTGTGCATCTGAAAGCCATTGCATATTGGACCCTATGATGATATAAAAGGGGTAAATATCATATCATGATTAGGAGAAGGTAGTTCCTCCTATGAACATGAGAAAGGCCTATGTGGTTGATGCATTATGAGTCGGTGAATAAATTTTCTACTTGCTTGTGTTGCATGAGTTGATTTGAAGTGCATGTTTAAATGATTCTTATGATAAAGTTGCATAATGTGCTTCAATTAGATAGTTGCATGTTGTGTTTCTTTGGTGTTAAAATGACAATGATGACTTGGAGAAGGAAGTTCCTCCAATGAAATGGGAAATAATAAAGTTGATGCATAAGGAGTTGGTAGATGTGTTGTTACTTTGTAGAATTGGACAAAGTTGTTTTGAGCCTTTTATGTGGAGTTGATGTTCCTCCTTGATGTGTGCTCTTATGTTGAAGTTGTATGTTGTGTATTGTGAGCTGCTAGTTGGGTCATTGAGTCCTCGAAAGTGTTTTAAGTGTCATTCGAGGACGAATGTTCCTAAGTGGGGGATATTGTACCGACCCTCAAAATGAAGTAGGATAAAGTAGAGCCTCACATGGGTTTTATGCATTAATATCTTGTTAAAATAATGAAGAATAGCCTTTTAAGTCAGTTTTAAAGAGTTTGGAAGTCAAACGTCAAGGGATGACCAAGACGTTAGGAAACTAGTCTTTTACGTGTTGGTATGTTCTAGTATGTTGTTCATGTTTTTATGTGTTATTTGGAGTCTAAAACCAGAGGAGGTGACCCTAGTGTCTTAATAAATGTTTTTAGGGTCAAAACGTTGGGGTACGACTCCTCGGAACCACCCTACGGATCCCCGAGGAGGACCCCAACCCTTGGCCAAACAAGCTGCCAAGGCAGCTTGATAATGCTCTTGGAGGGAGCATGTCCGCGTCGTGGACTAGCTCCACCAAATTCCAAATGTTTGGTCAGCCTCGTGGCATGTCGCGGACTCTACTGTCTCGAAAGTTAATTTCTAGAAACTTGTGGGAACACCTCCACGTCGCGAACTTGATCCCTGACGAAATCTGCGAAAATAAAACTCAAGTTTGACTTATTTAAAAGGTCCAACTAAGCGAGGGGCAGTTTGGGTACTTTGGGGAATTATTATAAATGGTTATTCTACCTATTTTAGGGTATTTTAAGTTGGTTAAAACCCCAAAACCTAGAATTAGACCCCATTCTTCAAATTGACCCTTCCCTCTCAAAAATAGATTCTCTCAAAAATTCCATTGAAGACCTTGATGAAGCTCAAGCTAGAAGATGGGTTTTCAACTGACATATTCTTCAATTTCGTGGGTCTTCAATAATTAAGGTATGGTAACTCCTGATTCTTGAATAACTTTTCATTCAAGAAGTTCTATCAATGATTTTCAAAAGTGATTCAAAGACCAAAATTCCCAATTTTCAATCTAAACATGGGTCCTTTGTCAAACGATTTTCTAAATTATTCTATTGATGAATTAATGTGGAATTAAGGTTTTTAAGATAAGTTTCAAAAGAACTCTGGAAGAACCCATGATCCCTAAATTCTCGAAAATTGGCCTATGATGTGGGTCTTTGTGAATATGATCTATATTGGTGAAATTATGTTTAGATTAGATTGTATTGATTTTTCCTATTATTATCTATACTTATTAATGTTGAATTGTTGGTATATTGATGAGTTGAAAATTATAGCCTTATGGGCAAAGTTATGGGTTGATCCCTTTATTTATAGAATTGTACATAGATTATGTTTATGTTATTGAATTACACTGTTGATTCCTATTGCTATCTATGTCAATTGATTATGAATTGTTGAGCATTGATCCTTGGTGATCATGGCTCGGAGAATTGGTAAGTTGATCTAACTTCTAGTCTATAGTATGAGAATTGATGTTGTGTGGTTTGGTCCACTTATGGCTGCTTCTTGTCTCTCTATGAATGTTGTGATCACGGCCTTGAAGGCAATAGATGTGAAGTGAATTGATGATTATGATGCATATGCTAATGAAGTTGTGCTATGAAGGTTATTTATGAAATCCTCAATGCTAGCGTGATGTTTAAAGTGTGTTGATGATGAGGAGTATAATGTGAATGATAATGTTAGGGATAAGGTGTGGTCTACATGATTGATTATGTTAAGTACTATTGTTGAATGACCCCTACCAATATGACCCCTATATGAATGTGTGATCATATACGTGTTAGGAGTACCTATTCAATGTTGAATGTGTCCTTGTCTCCTATGATGAAGTGTGGATGTGTGGTTTAGAATCCCTAAAGGCTTTATATGTGAATTGCTCATGATTTGGGGACATTGTGAATGTGTTGTGATCCCTTGAAGAAAAGTGCACTCAATATCAATGTTGTTTCTATTATGTCACTATGAGGACCAATATGTACACACATACTCTACATGTATAGCTATGAATATGATGTGTTATGGTGTTTATTGAAAGGTTAACTCTTATATGCACCCTTACATCTTATTATGCATGCAAAGTGTATGATTAGCACGGTATGAATATGTATTGTATAAAGGTGTTTATGTGAAAGGCTTTCTCACATATGTACACACACATGAATGAATGAATAAGGTTTATGATAATCTAGTGAAAGTGAGTCTCTT
>JAJOOO010018824.1:0-10965 GCA_029582685.1 Solanum piurae | reverse complement strand
TTTAGGCCCACATTGAAAATGCATCACTGAATACTCGAGCAAAAAAGAATTTTTTTCTTCAGGAGTCAAACCTCCTTGGTCGTCCCAAAGGTTCAATAAGAACCTGCCAGAATCAAGATATACATACATTACTATGATTGATATATCAATTAGAGGGAAAGCAATAATTAAACATAGTAGAACTATATAGAAAGTGGCACAGTATTATTGAATACTATATAGCTAGAAATTTATTCGAGAAGGAACACGAATCAATCAAAAATTCATACCATGTGCGTTCGGTAAGAAGGAAAATGCTTTCTAGTAAAATAAGCGGGTCTCCTATTTATTTCTTGTGCTTAGTACGTAAGTAAAATTTTTTGTCCTAAAAGCATTTGTATATAATCTAGACAAACACTACGGAAGGTGGGGGTGTGGAAGTAGGGGTGTGATAGTGGGGATAGGGGATAGGGAGTCTCAGTGAAGATGAGATGTGTTGGAGGAAGGACAAAATTAACATGGAATTGTCACTTACGGAACTTATTTTTTTCATACTTCCATTAAGGAGGTCATTTTCCTCATTTTTAGTGACCTAGTATTTCAGGAGTTTTGACTAACTGAACATGAAAAAATTGAAAGTTTCATGCATACCAAACACACTCTATATGTTGAGAACATATAGAATGTCTTACAACTTACTTGGAGAAATCTATCTATCTATACTACATTAAAAGTGGAAAGCCCTCTAACTTAAAGTTAAATTACTAATCTACTCTCCCCATTACGCTTAAAA
The DNA here is from genome assembly GCA_029582685.1 of Solanum piurae. Taxonomy (NCBI): domain Eukaryota; kingdom Viridiplantae; phylum Streptophyta; class Magnoliopsida; order Solanales; family Solanaceae; genus Solanum; species Solanum piurae. Next base: position 10,193 of record JAJOOO010018824.1, on the reverse strand, counting down.
GCTCTAATAACTAAAATAAACTTGCTACCCATTTGTATCAGCCTGAAGAGCCGCAATACCCCTCAGCTCTGCTCCCCTGTTTAGTGGCAACTCCTCCGATACGCTACACAATTCCTTTTGTGTCGGTTCTTCAAATGCCAACTACAAACAGGAGAATCAAATTTTCTGCTTAATTCAATTCCCATTCATCTGTTCCGATTTGAAGGCATCTACCGTCTGCTTTACTCTGGATGCAGCTAGCGACAACTGTCTCCGTCAAACGCAAAGTGTAAGTCAAAATTGCTACATAAAGCTAGATAGTGAATACCACGCTTGAATGCTTTTAATTTCCCCCATGAACTCAGATAGACTAACCTCTTATGTCTAAACATCAATACCCTTCCCCCATCCATAATCTTGAATAACATTCCATCCCAAGGCACTTTTCAATTATTATGATACTTTAAAATGCTATCTAGATTCTGGAACCTTTCCTTTTTATAATGGATACCCACATCCTCATGAATTACCAACTTTATCACTTTTCAAGTCTACCTCACTTGATAAGTAACTTCTCATTTTCCTGCTTACCCATACTACCATCTTCGACCAGTCCTACACTTGCAGATAACTACTCAATTTCCTTCTTATTACCAACTCTGAATTTTAATCCAGATTCTAGATAGATGCAGCCTAAAAAAGGCTTGATAGCTTTTCGATCCTATTAGCTAAGGATACCCGCATCCTCATGGCTTACCAACTTTATCGCTTTTAAAGTCCTCCTTCACGAAGATTAATTACTACTATGCATAAACCACCGATTTAGAGCTTCCACAATCATCAACCATTTTCAACCGCAAAACCTAGCACGCATTCTTACTGCCACACTTGGAGCTTTTAAATTACCAACTCTAAATCTTAATACATGTCCTAGATTGATGGTAGCTTTTAAATGCTAGATAGATTTTCTATCGACCACTTTTGAAGTCTTATGATCTTTGACTTTCAGAGTCTGGTATATTTGAACAATAACTATTGCATATCCTTCATATTACCAACTCTGAATTTTATTACAAGTTCTAGAATGATGCAACCTTTTAAATGTTAGATAGAATTTTAATCCATTTTGTTAAGGATACCCGCATCCTTGGGACTTGCTAACTTTTGTGCTTTGGAAATCTTTCTTACCGAAGACTAATTTCTACTATGCATAAACCCCCGATTTGGAGGTTCGACAATCGTCTACCATTTTAATCTGCAAAACATGGCACACTTATTGCCACACAAAACAGAAAAATAAAAAATAAAAAAAGCAAAGCATTTTAGGATTAATGTGAGGCTTTTAATAGTTTGCTAGACTTTCTAAACATTTAGTTAAAGACACATGCATCCTCTAAGCTTACCAACTTTGTTGTTGTAGCTAAATCTTAAACAAAATCCACCTTCATTGTAAACTTTAATTACAGATCAAATTTTTCAGATCCCTTCAAGATACTCCCATCTTCGAATTTCAGAGTCATGTTCACTTGCGAAGTAAACATTTATTGTCTTATGACACACTATATGAGTCACATTTACTTACTGCATTTTTACTATCATACTTCCATAACCCTCGCTATATGATCTCTGATTCCTGTGATGGATACAATGAATATAAACCATACACATCTAAACCCATGGTATAAGTGTGCATGCACATATTCATACAACCTTAACCATTAAGGGGTCGTTTGGTAGGCCGCATTAAAACAAATAGTCCATGTATTATGTATGATATTATTTAGTACTATGTTTAGTAGGAAATTGGGTCTATGTATAACTAATCCATGGATTAGTTATACCTCCTACATGGTATTATAGGATGTATTACTAAGACCTTCCATTTGGAGGTATTAGTAATACATGGGATATAATACCATGGGATGAGTGTATGTAAAGACAAAAATATCCCTCAAATTATTTTCTTGATTTTATGTTTTATATTTGTACTAGTAAATTTATTTAAATAAATTAGCTTACAAATTATTTAGAGAGAGTTGTTTGTTACTAAATTAATCCAATACAAATTAATACAATATTTGAAATGTGAGTTATTTAACATTAACTAATTAAAAATATAAATATATCACCACATGCCGTTTGTGATCTTAATTGAAGGTATAATTTGTTTTTGTTTTATATATATATATATATATATATATGTTTGTGCGGTTTTCTAATTATTTGTATTTTGAACAATTTATAAATTGAATACATATTAAAATTACAACTTGCAATTTTTATTTGTAAATGTAGACGGTTTATACAATTTTACTATTCTTTACCGTCTTTTCAATTTTAAAGCTAATAGTTTATCTTTTTTTTTAAATTGAAAATTGACATTTTGTAAATAATCAATTTACTAAGATGAATTATTTATCCTTAAATAATTTAAGTGAAAAAAGGCAAATATGACAACAAAATTGTTTTTCTCATAACTAGTTAGAAGGCCATAAAAAAATAATATTGTCCGACAATTATTTACCTTAACCCAATTGCATAATAATTTAAGGGTATAGTTGGAAAGAAGTTTTTTATAAAGTTTTAATCCAAACACAAGATGAGGTGGGAAACAATGAACCAAACACTTGATAAAAATAATCCTTACAATACTAATCCCTGCACTATTAATCCAGCATTACTAATCTCTGCATTATTAATCTTTGTACCAAACGACCCCTAAATGACTTCGTGGTTTATCACCTTAAATTTTGATTCCCTAATTTTGAAACGCTCACTAAACTACCTGAGGTTCCCACAGTTTGGACACACACAAACATCTCCCAAATGCAGATTCATTTTCTAGAGAAAACACAGGCACACCTAAGAACCAAAATCTATACAAGAATTGTTCTAATTCAATCATACACAAAATGATTGCAAATAGCTATTGGTAATTTATTTATAGCTTAAATTTAATGGATAAAATACATTTAAAAATAAACTAATTCTCTATTATATATCTATATTGTACCTTGGGAACTGGAAAAACATATCAATATTGGGCATTCTGGCAAATATCAAGTCAAGGGGTATGAAGCACGGGCGATTATAACAAGTGGTGTACTAGCTGCGATATTACCAAAAGGTTGTACCACTCACTCAAGATTTGACACACCAGTACAAACAAATGATACAAGCCTAAAACAAGGCTCAAAACGTGTTGAGTGCTTCGCCTCGCTTTATGTGCACTTCAATGTCGTCATCAAGGTTCTAAGACAAACATTTTCTTGGCAATGAGCCTCTACTAAAGAAGTGACACTAAACAATTGATATTTCACTTTATCATAATTGCTTTTCAATTTCTTTGGTCATATATTTGTCATTCATGTTTATAATTATTAGTCTTAGACTAAATATATATATATATTTGTATTTCTTCTTCCTTTGCATTAAAGCTCATGCTTTAGTTGCGCTTAAGCCCCATGGACCTTACATCATTTTTGCGCTTTTTGCCTTTGATAACACTGATACAAGTATGACAAAAATATCAACACAAAGTGGAGATGCTAAGTTGAAACGAGCAACTAAAATAATAATATGGGACGAAACACTCATGGCCAAGTGTCACACAATTAAAACAATTGACAGGAGCTTTAGAGATATAATGGATGTCAATGAATCGTTCGGTGGAAAAGCCATGGTCTTTGGAAGCGATTTTCGGCAAGTACTTCCAATTGTTCCTAAATCTACACGAACAGAGACATTTAATGCCAGTTAGATGAGATATTATTTGTGGCCTATGATGGAGAAAATCCACTTCAAGACATATGCAAGCAAGTGTGGATCCCAGTGTTATCAAAGGTGCGCCTTAAGCGCGATGAAGCGAAGCGAGGCTCAAAACGTGTTGAGCGCTTTGCCTTGCTTTATGTGCGCTTCAGTGTTGTCATCAACGTTCTAAGGCAAACGTTTTCTTGCCAATGAGCCTCTTATGAAGAAGTGACACTAAATAATTGATATTTCACTTTATCATAAATTTTTTCAATTTCTTTGGTCATATATTTGTCATTCATGTTTATAATTATTAGTTTTGGACACAACATATATATTTGTATTCTTTTCTTCCTTTGTGCCTTTTTACATTAAAGTTCACGCTTTATTTGCATTTTGCGCTTAAAGCCCCATGGACCTTAGAGCTTTTTTGCATTTAATAACACTAGTGGATTCCAAATCCAGTGACTTCTTACTCCGTGTTGTAAACGAGGAAGAGCAAACATTAAAGAATGGCTTAACACTAATACCAGAAGAAATGGTTGTCAAACACAAAGGTGATACTATTACATAGGAAAGCTAAATATCATAAATATTCCCATCACTACACCAAAATGCCAATTTGGCAAAGTTTATAACAAATGGGGAAAACTTAGCAAGTCGAAAGGAATATGTGGATCAACTAAATGAGATGTTGGTATAGAAATTTCCCAGAGATAGCAAAATATTTATATGTTTTGACACTATCAAGAAAAATGCATGAATACTTTAACACAAAATGGTCATCCACCACACAGGTAATGTGTAGAAAACATGACTGGGAAGTTAACCATATTTGTCTTCCCTTAAACAAGTTAATTCTAAAAGAAAATGTGCCAATCATGCTACTTAGGAATTTGGATCCTTCAGATGAATCATGCAATGACTCGTGAATGGATTGCCACGGGTTCAACAACATCATACATGCAAAAATTACAATCTAACAATCCAATGACAAGCAGATGTGCATTTCGAGAAATTATCTTCCACCACCTGAAAAGGAAGGATATCCTTTCAAATTTGTTCGCAAACAATTTCCAATTCGACTATTCTTTGATATGACGATAAATAAAACACTAGGACAAACAATCCTGAATGTTGGACTGTATCTACTGCAACATGTATTCTCACATGGCCAACTATGCATTGCCCTTTCAAGAGAGATTTCCATATCAACAACTATAGTGTTGATTATGACAGAGCAACCCAAATGAATGAAAGGAATATACACCCACAATATAGGGTGTGTGTGGTATGAAGGAAAACATCATTTTTCCCATGTTTGGTTGATCAAAATGTATGGAAAATATTTTCTTTAGGAAAACAAATTCCTTAAAAATGAGGAAAATGTCTTCCCAAATGAAAGTAGGGATAACAAGTTGTACAAGTGACATTCCAAATTTATTATCTCCTCCCACCCACCTAATCCACCCAACCCCCACCCCTTGACCATCCCACCGCCCACTCCCCATCTCATTCCACCTCCATACTGTTTTGCTAGATAACATATAATTGTCCTTGGGATAATATTTTTTCTTGCTTACTTACCAGATAATAGAAAATAAGTAAGAAACTCACTTGTTTTCCCAGAAATCAAATTCAGGGGAAAATATTTCCCATCATAGTTCATACCCAACACACTCATAGACTATAAAGAAGTATTAGGTGAGCAATGTTCCATTACATGCTTATACAACAAAAAGGTATACACAATCTCCGCCACCAACTAAAGTAAAAAAAAAAAAAAACTTAAAAACCCAAAAACTACTTAAAATAATTCAATCCAAACACCCACTAAGAATGTTCCTTTGTAGAGGTATAGATGATACAAAATTACCATGATGATGGCAAGGATGTCAAAACACAATGATCAACATGGATGATTCAAAATATTATCTACTATACTCTTTTTTTGGAACTGGTAACGTAAATAGGAGATAGATGTGGTTTACCACTAAGCCAGGTAGAGTTTGTGGACTGGAATGTGATGGGACTTATGGCTGATGTGACAATTAGATTTATGGCATGTGAGTTGCATATGGTTCTTTAGACACATAGCTATATAACAAATGTTCATTTAAAGTATATATGAAAGATACTAAGTGGAAAACCACATCTATCTCCTATTTATGTTCAAGTTACACCGGAATAAGTAGAAAACACTTCTGATCTACTAGGTCTGGGAGAAAAAATCGAACAAACGAAAGTCCAAAGGAAATAGTAGTAAAATACGAAGAAAGGAAATAACTTACTTCTTTATAGTTGGGAGGAGGCATATCAGCAACACGATTGGACCTTCGCACAGCAGAGCGATCCACCTCCTGCCTAACCGTCGGCTTCACCTTCTTCATCTAAAATCCCCAAAATCACATTTAAACGAATAAGTACACGATAAATGGATCAATCAATTACACCGCACTCCCAAACTAGTTAACATCGTCTATATCTATTCCGCTCTATTCCAGGTGCATTCACATAAACTACAAGCATAAACGAGAGAGAGAAAGAGAGGCATACAGGAGAGGGCTTAGGGCTCGTAGCGTTGTGAACATCTTCAGCGAGCATAGTTAGCTTCAGCTCTTGCCATCTCTTCTTGTTCTCTTCGATTCTCTTCAATCGGCATTCTTCGTAAGTTAACTTGTTCTTTGATTCCGCCATTTTTCTGGTTAGAGAAAGCAGAAAACGATTCAACAAAACTAGGAAGTAGAAGGAGAGAGAGAGAGAGGGGAAAAAGAAGATGATGATCGGACAAAGAGGCTGCAAAGGATAGTTTAAAACCCTCGATTTATGGAGAATATATAATATAATAATGCCTCCTTTGGCTCCACTTTGTATATTTTGAATTTCAAATGCCACTAGCTCTCTAGACTCGCACATAAACTTGCACTAATATCTAAAATTTTGGATTAGACCATAAGTTTTGATAAAATTTCCTTTTTTTATTAAATTTTGTTTTTTTGGATTAGATAATAAGTTTTAATAATTTTTCTTTTTTACTAAATTGAATATAATAGTTTATTTGAAGAAATTTGTTTGGACATGAAATTATGGACATGTTTGACCATAGATATTGTCAAAAAAATATTTAGGAAAAAACTTGACAGTTATTGTTTGATTACATAACTTGTTATTGTCTGATTAGTATTTTTAGCAAACAATCTAAATTCCCAAATAAAGAAAAATACTTAAAATATATTGTCATTTAATAATTAGAAAAATGTCAAAAGAAAAAGATTTTTTAAAAATTAAGAGTGGTAATTAGAGAGGGGTGAGTTATGAATAGTTAATTTTTGTAAGACATGTAAAGAGTTTTGTTACATATAATAATTAAAGCTAAACAATAAAAGAGAGAGGTGACAAATTTGATGACAACATCACTATTTACTTATTTTCATAGAATTTTGAACTTTTTCCTTGTAAAAAATTAGTATATAGTTTTGCTTATTAATTATTGATATTCATTTCATTTCCTTATATGTCTATTTCAATCTATTAATTATACTTTTTCCATTTTTCATTTCATTTCATTTCCTTATATGTCTATCTTCAATCTATTAATTATACTTTTTCCACTTTTTTAAAAAATCGTTCTCTATTTTTCTCTTATTTCTAATTAAAAATAATTAATCATACAAACTATAATCTGTTAATAATATTAAGCTTTGACCAAAAAAACTTCTAAAAAATATATTAACTTTCCTAATTTCATTTCCTTAAATGCCTCTCTTCAATTTCTTAATTATATTTTTTCCTTTTTAAATTTTTTTTTCCATGTATATTTTTTCTTATTTTCTGATTAAAAGATTAAAGAATTAATCATGTATATATATATATATATATATTATTGAAACTGGATAATAAAAAAGTAAGGTGAAACTACGGGCAACTTCATTATTTGTCTTTTTTCCTAAAAAAATGATTTTCCCCCTTAATTTTTGACAAAAGTATTTGTAAAAAATATAGGCGGAATGATTTGGGAGACCCTTGTACTTGGTTCCATTTGTCAGTTGAACCCTTATACTCACGATTTTGTCAACTGAACCCTTAAACTTACTAAAACACAATATTTTAAACACATTTGACCATTGACCGAACTTATGTGACACTAATATTGCTGAGATGGAAAAATACTCGACTGCACGCGCCTTAAAGCGAGTGAATATATATTTTTTATATTAAAAATCATTAAAAAATCATTTAAATTAAAAAAAAGAAGAGAAAATCAACCCATCAGCCCCCTATCCCACGCCACTCCCTCGCCTGCAACTTTCTTCTTCCTTCAGCCCCCCACTTCCACCCTCTCCTTCTTCCTTGAAACCACCCCCCCCCCACCCTACCCCACCCCTTTCTTCTTCTTCTTAAGACCCGCCCTCACCTCTCACCCCACCTAACCAAATCTCTTATCTCAATCATTTTAGTTTCTTTAATTTTAAAATTCAAATTTCTTCTCTATGAATCTTGGTCGATTTACACATTTCTAAAATCTGGGTTTTCGAATCTTGTTTGTGAAAGATTGAAGTTTACATAATTTTGAAATCTTGAAGAGTAATGATGAAAAGTTGAAAAACTTCATGAAGAAGCTTGAAGAATAACAAATGTGTTTTGTGAATTTATGAAATTAATTCAAAATTGTGATGAAAAATTATTGGGTTTGTGTTTCATGTCAAATAGGAAGAATTAGACCAATTTGACATGAATTTAGTGCTCAATTATGAGCAAATATGAAGAACATGATACTGAAAATATTAATGTGCAAATTTTATTATTTTTTTTAGCTTTTAATTTCTTATGTGGCATTAAAAATGACATAAAATCCTACAAAATAACGTGAAATTCCATGTGTAAGCGGTTGTGCTACACTCACACACATAGAATAAGAAAGGGGTCTAAAGTATTGCGTTTTAGTGAGTTTAAGGGTTCAATTGACAAAGTCATGAGTATAAGGGTCTAACTGACAAACGGAGCCAAGTATAAGGGTCTTCCAGGTTATTCCGCCAAAAATATAGTATAACTTTTATTATCAATTATTGATATTTATTTTATTTTCTTAAATTCCTCTCTTTAATCTATTAATTACACTTATTTTAAATTCTTTTCTCTATTTTGATCTTATTTTCTAATTAAAGGATTAAAGAATTAATCATCAATATATAATATTAAATTGAATAATAAAAAAGTAGGGTGAATTGGTGATATGTCTCATTGGACATAGAGCCGTCAATATGGGCTAGGCCCGTTGGGCCGGCTTGACCTAACCCGGGATTTAATAGGGTTGGGTTAAGATTTTTGGAGCCCATTTAAGAAAAAAACTTTTTAGCCCGGTCTGAATAAGCCTGCTGATTTGTGGGGCTTGAGAAATATAGGTAGGGCCGGCCCGTGGGCCAATAAAAATTAATTAAAAAATATAATATAATATTAAATTTTAAAATTAAAGAGAGTCCAAACTCAAAATCTATTTAAAGTTTAATTCCCTAAAATCCTTAGGGAATCACTAATAGACCGTATTTTATTTATTCACCATCTGTAGCCGTCTTCTCTAGTTCTCTTACTAGTTTGTTTTCTCTTATTTGTGGATTTGATTAACAAGTAGTAACATTAACACCATGTAATATAATTTTATCGATATTTATGATAATATTTTTGAATTATAATTTATAATTTAATTTAATAATTATAAAATATATAATTTTTAAAAATGTGGGCTGGCCCGGTAAGCCTGTAGCCCACGTACTTGTGGGCAGGCCCGGTAAGCCTGTAGCCCACGTACTTGTGGGCTGGGCTGACCGTTTTTTGACCCACACCAAAAATGGGCTAGCCCGGCCTGACCCGTAAAATGTCAAAGCCTGTATGAGTTAGCCCGGATGGAATGGGCTAGCCCATATTGACAGCTCTAATTGGACAGTATTAGTATTAATCTTTTTTTTCTCAAACAAGTAAAATGCAAGACAAAGATTCACAAAAAAAAAAAAAAAAATTCTCTCACAAAAAAAGTGGACTCAAAAGTAGAGTATAAGATTTGAGTTCACTTTTTCAGATGAAAAAAAGATGCCATAAAATTAGTATCAGTGGTGTGAGACACGTAATAAGGATTTTATTACCCTAACTACATCAACATATCCAATATATTCTTACTAGTGGAGTTTGAAGAGTGCAGAGTGTGTGCAAACTGGAACTATCTCATGGAGAGAGAGTGAGTTTTCAAAAAATCCTCAACTCAACTGCATATCACCTAACGAGAAATACAAAGTAAAACACGAATTTCGAACAAATTTGAATTTGTAAATTTCAAATGAATAAAAGAAATTCATTGATTAGTACAGTTGTGCAGATATGCAAACTACATTTCCTGTGTGCGTCTATGTACAAATATGAAAAGTGTACATATCATACGCTATCATCTCAAAATTACATCTTTCAAACCTATA
>JAJOOO010018816.1:0-10260 GCA_029582685.1 Solanum piurae | reverse complement strand
CATTATCAACAATTAATCATAAATAAACATTAAACAACACAAGAGATATCAATACAATTCACTTTACACATAGTTCCATCAACTTTGAAATTATAGAAATAGACCCACTTCATAGCAAATTTTAGGGTTTTGTAAAAGACAAGGGTTCATGGAGTATTTCCTTCAAAAACCACAAACAAACATCAATTAACCCGTATCCCAACGTTTCAAATCATTTTCATGTAAGAACCCTTGATAGAATTCAAAAACAAGCTTTTAGTCACTTTTTGAAAACATTGTAAAATCCTTTGAAATTGACTCTAGGATGAAGATGAGTCCTAGATCAAGAGCCACCATACCTCACTTGATGAAATCTCAAAGAAATTTGGTGGAAGAAACCCTGAATTTGAAACCCTTGCTCTCCACCTTCTTATTTCTTGAGCTTGAGAGAACTTTAGAGAGAGAAAGAACTTTAGGGTTTTGATTTGGAAGAATGAATTCTATAATACCATATACAAGTTTAAATACCTATAAAAACACATAAAAACAATAACAATAGTACCCAAACTACCCCTCACTTAGTTGGACCTTTTTAAACAAGTCAAACTTGAGTTTTATTTTCGCAGATTTTGTCGGGAAACAAGTTCGCGACGCGGAGGTGTTCCCGTAAGTTTTTGGAAATTAAATTTCGAGACAGAAGAGTCCGCGATAAGTCCGCGACACGGACCAACCATTTGTCCCTTGGTGGAGCTAGTCCGCGACGCGGACATGCTCCCTCCATGAATATTTTCAAGCTGCCTTGGCAGCTTGCTCGGCTAAGGGTTGGGGTCCTCCTCGGGGACCCTTAGGTTGGTCCCGGGGAGTTGTACCTAAACGTTTTGACCCTAAAAACATTTATTAAGACACTAGGGTCACCTCCACTGATTTTAGACTCCAAAAAACACATAAAAACATGAACAACATACTAGAACACACCAACACGTAAAAGACTAGTTTACGAACGTCTTGGTTGTCCCTTGACGTTTGACTTCCAAACTCTTTAAAACTTACTAAAAAGGCTATTCTTCATTATTTTAATAAGTTATTAATGCATAAAACCCATGTGAGGCTCTACTTTATCCTACTTCATTTTGAGGGGCGTTACACTTGATGCCAAAAGCTTGAAAGCAATGGAGGATTTGGAGACTTGATCTTGAAACCCTAGCTTTCTTCTCCAATTTCTAGAGAGAGAAATATTTGAGTGGAAGAGGTTTATCTTCTTTTGAGAATTTGAGAGAATGAATATAGTTTGGGTGATTTAAGGGTTTATAATCATTATATATGGCTTTGGGTAGAAGCAAAAATGACTTAGCGTTGATTTAAAACAATTGGGAAAAGACCCAATAACCCCTTACTTAAAAACTGTCGAATTGGCTCACTGGAAGCCCATCACGGATCGTTAAAACCACCACCGCCCGTCAAACGTGTCATGAAGAAATTCAGCCTGACAGTGCTTCACTATTTTGGGCATTACTTTTTACTCTGAGATGGGAATTGGGCAAACTCAGTGGTGTTGGAAAGAGGACTCAGAGACCTTTAATTTGATAGGTCATAGACCACCTAATTCGTTTTGGGTTAAAATATATAATTTCATTTGAAGTTGACCCTAAACTCAGTCTATTAAAAACCCTTCATAGACGACCTCACCATCCGCGTGGGAACAGTCATCCTCGAATGAAACACAAACTCGCACGAAAAGAGTAAAAGAGAAACTAGGAACCCAATCGCTAATGCAACTTCATCTAAATGCACATAAACAAGGAGGAACCTCGACTCCAAGCTAGAACATATTCAAAACATCATAAGGAAGATAGGAACTAGACCTAGAAGCCCAACATGAAAACAATCATATAAATGCACATATTCGAGGAGGAAACTCCATCTCCAAGCTAAAGCATACTTTTAAAAACATATTTTTGTAAGAAAAAATGCAAGATCATACTTAAATGGACATAGTCATGAAGCAATCAATTAAACTAAATCAAATTTTTGAAAATTCAAATTTTTCATGAGCATGCATGCATGAGGAAACATGAGGATGACTAAGACACCTGAATCCTAAAGAGTGAACATGAGGAGCTAAGACCTCAAGCTAGACTCGAAGATAAAGGAAAGACGTAGGGATACTAAGGAGTCACATCGCCTCCAAACTTTCACTCACCAAACCATAACAAGGAATTATTCCAAAACCAACATAGTTCTACTCACGTACCAACCATGAGGCACACTATCTCCCCCTTGGGAGCAAACCACACTAGTCTTTTTATATCCATCACCCTCAATCTAAATATAACACCAACGTGTTAACAACCACTAAACCATTGATACAAGTACACACTTAAGAAGTTTCCACAAGGATTTTCAAGGACTACTTCAAACACAATCACCATACATGGAGTCTTACCATATCCAATGAAACACTCAATATCAAGCAATGCATAACCTAAAGCTAAAAGACCTTAACTTACCAATTATTGCATCCGGGGAACCCTCATGATCTTCTTGAGTTTGATCTTGCCTACCATCCCTTCCCTTAGAAGTAAGGATTGGGCAATCTCTTTTCTTGTGACCACTCTTTCCACAACCAAAACAAGCATTAGAACGGCTAGATATTTACCCTCATGTCTTCTCCCACACTCCCTACACTCGGGCCACATTTGCTCACTACCATCCTTACCTTGAGAACGATTACCTCCATCGGACCTTGAATGTGAAGACTCACCATCAACCCTTCTTTCCCTCTTTGAATCTCTACTTTTCTCCTTAAAATTTTCTTATTCTATTTGTTGTGCATTTATCATCAACCAGGAAACGTGCATCTCCCTAACAAGCATGGCATTTAGGCATTCTTTGACTACTAAGTCGAAACACCTGACACAAACTTACTCATCCTTGCCCTTGGATCGGCAACAATAGTTGGAGCATATTTAGACAATTGTGTAAATTTTAGAGCATATTCCTTCACACTCATATCTCCTTGGCGAAGGTTAATGAACTGAAGTACTTTTTCATCTTTCATCATAATGGTAAAGAACCTATCAAGAAAAGTAACCTTAAATTTCTCCCAATAAAGAGGACCCTCATCTACCTCCCTCTCTTCTTTCCATTGGTTAAACCAAACTTGAGAAACACCCTTAAGTTGATAAGTGGCCAATTCCGCTTTTTCCACCGGCGTCACTCCCATGATCATCAACACCTTATACACCTCATCAATAAACTCTTGAGGCTCTTCCTCAACATTAGACCCATTAAATTCTGGAGGATTTATTCTAATAAAGTCCCTCACTCTAGTTGCCATCGTACCCACCCTTGGGTTCACGAGAGTCACAACCTCTCTATTTGCTTGAGCCATCAAAGCTTGGGCCAATGCATGAAATGCGGCTCTAAACTCATGAATATTCACTTGCTCGTCCAAAGGGTTGAACAACACTTGGGGAACCTCTTGTCTCACATTCTCATGAACATTCCTATTCTTTCTCATGGGATTCCTTTGTGGAAGCATATTTTGAAAAGCATAAATAGGGGTTAGGAGAGAAAGACACCTAGAGTTACACTATATCGCATGACTTTAGAGTAAAGAAAGAAGTGGATTTTCCTAAACATCATATCGCCTCTTATTCATAAATGTGGTGCGCTTCACACTTATGAACAAGACTCTACTATATGTGGCTTATGAGATATCCTAGGACCATTCTAAACTTTGTGCTCTGATACCAAGTTGTTCACGACCCAGGGGTACCCCCTAAATGTAACATGACGTATAGAACCCTGAATGACCTGATACAAGCCACTTAGCTCTCATAACATAAGAAATAGAACAATAAGAATAAAAAAAATAGTACAAGTCCAATAGTTTTTATAAAAGAAAAGCGGAAGTTTAAAAGACTTGTCTCATTATATCCATCTAATACAATAGAATGACATTAGGCCTATCCCATACATCATGTCCGAAAGTTAAATACAAGAAAAGGAACTAAACAACGAAAGTCTGTCCTCGAAGCATGAGGACTCACAAAAGTTCAAAAATTTCAGACTCCACCACTATCCACAAAACTGATGACCCTGACTGTCGGACCCTACATTTGGACAAATATAGGCAAGAATATGAATTAGTACAAAACAATGTACAAAGTATGATAGTCATGTATAAAACATTTAAATCATACTAAAAAGGGACATTTTCATAAGTATGCAATGATCAAGCTAAAACATGTATTTTGAGAGTTAGAAACCATAAGTCATAAAACCATAATCAATGGAAGTGAACATCATCTTTGAACACATGTGAGATTCTTATTAAAGTAACATTAGTTCATTATTATTTTGGGAATGAGCCTTAACCGACATAAAGACCATGTGAGCTATAACATGATCCCAGTGTCTCTTTCACCGAAAAGGGTTGTCCTACTTGCCAAGGTAGAACCATGAACTTCAAGCTTAGGTGGATCCACTAACTAATGTCTCTTGAGACAATTATCCTATGGGGGCACATAGTTAAGGGATAAGGAGATTGCTTCTAGAAACCCAGCCTCAACTTGGGAGAGCCTCCATCTCAAAATCCTCTCGGTGCAAAGCATAAATTCCCATGGAGTAGTTGTTAAGTTTTTACTTATCTTATCATTAATAGACATGGGTAGTGGCCGCATGCCTTATCATAGGATAGCTTCTTAGACCATGCTTGAGAAAACCTTTCACCGTCCATGATCTTTTCATCATAACTTATAAAGGAAGGGTAATCTCCTCTTGTCCTTGAAGGAACATGGGTAATCACCTCTTGCCTCATCATTAGATTAGCTTCTTAACATTGGTTCATTTTAGGTGAGAAAACATTTCAACCCTAAGAACCCTTATTATGTGACAATACCATTCACAATCAGGAATAGGTGTGTATATGAGAAAATTCTTTTCAACAACACCATTGATACTTTACTAAATTTTTTGCATAGATTTCATAAGAACATGCGTAATTTCATAATTCACCTTTCAAGGTTCAAAACCCACTTTCAATCATCAATATCTAGAAATCATGGATTAGATATGGGTTCATAGAAATTCATGATAACATTATATAATTCTATCAATTCATACTTGATTTCATAAAACTCTTCTTTCATAATCCAAACCCACATTATATCATCATAATTTGAAAATATGGGATTTACATGGGTTCATGGGGGATCATCATAAAAACCATAGAATTTCATCAATTCATGCATAAGAGATCATAATTCAATCATTTAAATTAACATTGAAGAGAATCCATGGAAATTGAAGAGAACCCTAACTCAATTGGGGAATTCTAACATTTGAAATAGAGAAATTTGGGAACTCCATGAATGAAAGCAATCCATGGATGAAAACTATCATACCTTGATGCCAAAATCTTAAAAGTAATGGAGGATTTGGAGACTTGATGTTCAAACCCTAGATTTCTTCTCCAATTTCTAGAGAGAGAAATATTTGAGAGGAGGAGCTCGATCTTATTTTGAGAATTTGATAGAATAAATTTAGTTTGGGTGATTTGGGTGTTTAGAATCATCATATAGGGCCTTGGGTAGAAGGAAAAATGACTGAGCATTGAGTTAAAACAATTGGGAAAAGACACAATAACTCCTGACTTAAAAATTGTCGAATTGGCTAATGGAAGCTCATCAAGGGTCGTCATGACCACCACAACCCGTCAAATGGGTCGTGAAGAACTTCAGCTTGATAGTGCTTCACTATTTTGGGCATAACTTTTTACTCTGAGATGGGAACTAGGCAAACTCAGTGACGTTGGATAGAGGACTCAAAGACATTTAATTTGATAAGTTATGGGCCACCTAATTCATTTTGAGTAAAATAAATGATCATTTGAAGTTGACCCTTCAATCTAAGTCTATTGAAAACCCTTCACGGACAACCTCACGGTCCGTGTGGGGCTTCACGGGCTGTTGTGATGCCCATGGCCCTTAACCAATAGCTAGGGGAGGAACCCTACTAACTTGACCCACTTGACGACAACTTTGACAGCCCGTCAACCTCACCACGGCCCCTCTAGGCATCCGTCAAAGTAAAGCCTACATGGGGAAGACCTTAACGGATTATGGTACCCTTCACAGCCCATCTTGGGCTCCATGGAGGGTTTCATGGTCCACTTCTTGGGCTTGTGAGTTTCCCACTTGACCGATTTCTAGACTCCTTGATTTTGTGATGTTACACCAAATTGGTGGTGAAAGAGTGTCATATGTCTATGCTTGTCCATGACATGGATATTTCTCGTCTGATGGTTCATGCCCAACAAATTGAAGAGGAGAAACTTAAGGAAAGGTCTAGGGACACAAAGAGTGCTAAAACTGGTGATGGTAATTTCTCTCATGCAAGGTCTGATGGACATGGTCATTCTAGGTTTCAACAAAGGTTTTCTGGGAAAGGTTCCTCTAATGCTCCTAAGTTTAACAAAGATAGGGTGTCTAACCCTAATCCTCAAGAAGGAAATGATAGTGGGTATTCACTGCCAAATTGTGTGACGTGTCGAAAAAAACATGAAGGTAAATGTCTAGCGGGTTCCAATGCTTGTTTTGGGTGTGGTAAGATGGACCAGAAGATAAGAGATAGTCCTAAGTTACTAAGAATGAGAGAGATAGTCGTCATAGGACTCACCCCTATCCTTCATCTGGTCCAATTGGTTTGGGTTCAAATGCTCCCAAGAAAAATAGGTTAATGCACTTTAGACTTGTGGTGAAAAAACAAGGTTCTCCCGATGTGGTTACCGGTATGTTAAAAGTCTTTCAACTTGATTCTTATGCTTTACTTAATCACGGTGCTACCTTGTCTTTTGTGATGCCATATGTGGCTATGATATTAGATGTGCTTCCTGATATGTTATTAGATCCTTTCTCTGTCTCTATTCTAGTTGATTATTCTATTGTGGCTAAGAGAGTCTATAGAGTTACTCTTGTTGATTTGGTAGAGCTTGATATGCTAGATTTCAGTGTTATCCTTGGTATGGATTAGCTGCACTCTTGTTATGCTTCTATCGATTGTAGAACCTGTGTAGTCAAATTTTAGTTTCTTAATGAGCCTGTCCTATAGGGGAAGGGGGGAAATTCTATGCCAAAAGGTTGATTTATTTCTTGCCGAAATCCTAGAAAGATGATTTCTAAGGGTTGCATGTATCATCTATTTAGGGTGGAATGGGTTTTGAAACCCCTACTCTTGAGTTAATCCCCTTGTTAATGAGTTTCCAGAAGTATTCCCAGATGATTTACCCGATATTCCTCCAGAAAGGGAAATAGACTTTTGGTATTGACCTTCTCCCAGATACGCAACCTATTTTTATTCCTCCTTACCAAATGGCTCCGGTAGAACTTAAGGAATTAAAGGAGCAATTGAAAGATTTGTTGGATAAGGGTTCATCCAATGAAGTATATCTCCATGGGGTGCTCCAGTTGTGTTTTTTAAGAAAAAGGATGGCTCACTTCGTATGTGTATTGACTAGCGGCAATTGAATAATGTGACCATTAAGAATAATTATCCTCTTCCAAGAATAGGTGATTTGTTTCACCAAATTCATGGAGTGAATTACTTTTCCAAGATTGACCTTAGGTTGGGTTATAACCAATTGAGGGTGACGGAAGATGATATTCCAAAAATAGCTTTTAGAAACCGATATGGTCATTATGAGTTTTTGGTAATGTTGTTTGGTTTGACTAATTGTTCGGCAAAATTAATGGATTTGATGAATAGGTTCTTTAGACAATACCTTGATATATTGATAATTGTGTTCATTAATGATATATTGATTTATTCGAGAAGTGAGGATGATCACATCAATCATTTAAGGATTGTGTTGCAAATTCTGAAGGACCATAAACTCTTTGCAAAGTTTAGCAAATGTGAGTTTTGGCTAAGGTCTGTATCTTTTCTTGGCCATATTGTTTCAATTAAGGGTATTGAGGTAGATCCTAAGAAGACGGATAAGGAGTTGTCCCAGGCCTTTATCCCCTTCGTATATTAGAAGTTTCTTTTGTTTTGCTAGTTATTACAAAAGGTCTATTGAGGGCTGTTCTTAGATTGTCTCTCCTTTGAAGGATTTGACTCTAAAGAAGGCAAAGTTCATATGGTCTGAAGCATTTAAGAAGAGTTTTATCAGACATTGAAAGATAGACTTACTGTGGCTTCGGTGTTGACTTTACCGGAAAGAATGGATGGATTTGTTGTTTATTGTGATGCCTCAAGAATTGGATTAGGATGTGTGCTTATGCAAAATGGGAAGGTTATTTCCTATGATTCAAGGCAACTTAAAGTTCATGAGAAGAATTATCCTACCCATGATCTTGAATTAGCGGTGGTGGTTTTTGCCTTAAAGTTTTAGAGGCACTATTTATATGGTGTTCATGTGGGTGTTTTTACCGACCATAAGAGTTTACAATATATGTTTAATCACAAAGATCTTAATCTTCGCCAAAGAAGGTTGCTTGAGTTACTTAAGGATTATGATATGAGTGTTCTCTATCACTATGGTGAGGCAAATGTGGTGGCGGATTCTTTTAGCCGACTATCGATTGGTAGTGTTTCCCATGTAGAAAAGGGTAAAAGATAATTGGTATGAGATGTACATAGATTAGCTCTATTGGGTGTTCGGTTATTGGACTCCACCAAGGGTGGTGTTGTGGTTCAAAATGGTTCAGAATCGTCTTTTGTGACAGATGTGAAAGTTAAGCAATATCTTGATTCGACCTTAGTATCCATTGAAGGTTTCTCCCAAGGGGGAGATGGTGTACTTAGATATCAAGGTCATTTGTGTGTCCTCAATGTTGATGACTTGAAGGAACAAATACTATTAGAAGCCCATAGTCCACGATATTCCATTCACCTGGGAGCCACCAAGATGTACCATGATTTGCGGGAGGTCTATTGGTGGAATGGAATGAAAAAGGATATTGCAGAATTAGTGGCCAAGTATCCTAATTGTCAACAAGTAAAGCTTGAACATCAGAAACAGGGATTTTTACCCCAACACATTAGTATTGCTACATGGAAGTGGAAAGATTTTAATATGGACTTCATAAGCGGGTTGCCTCGTACTCGGTGACAATATGATTCGATTTGGGTTATGGTAGACTGAATGACAAAATCGATCAATTTCATTCCCGTCAAAGTTTCTTATTCGGCGGAAGACTATGTTAAGTTGTATTTGAGGGACATGGTAAGGTTGCATGTATTGCCCTTGTCCATTATCTTCGATAGAGGTACTCAATTTACTTCACAGTTTTGGAAGTCTTTCCATAAGAATCTTGGTACTCGTGTTAATCTTAGCACGGCTTTTCATCCACAAACTGATGGGCAAGCGGAGCGTACTATCCAAATTTTGGAAGATATGATGATAGCATGTGTAATTAATTTGAAGGGTAATTGGCATGACCATTTTCCATTGATTGAGTTTGCTTATAACAATAGTTACCACTCGAGTATTGGTATGGCTCCATTTTGAGGCTCTCTATGGTAGGAGGTATAGATCTCCTATAGGCTGGTTTAAGGTGGTGAAGTTGCATTGATAGGACTCGAGTTAGTTCATGAGCCTATGGAAAATGTCTAACTTATTAGAGAAAGGTTGAGAACAGCCCAAAATCGACAAAAGTCCTATGTCGATGTTAGAAGAAGAGATCTTGAGTTTGATTTCCATGATTGGGTATACTTAAAAATCTCACCCATGAAGGGTGTAATGAGATTTGGGAAGAAAGGGAAGTTTTGTCCCTGTTATATTGGTCCATATCAGATTTTGAGACATGTTGGTAAGGTTGGTTATGGGCTCGAATTGCATAATGATTTGGCATCGGTGCATCCGGTTTTTCATGTCTCCATGTTAAAGAGATGTGTTGGAGATCTGACATATATAGCTCCCTTAGAAGGTTTGCGAGTTGATGAGAATCTTTCTTATGAGGAAGTTCCGGTTGAGATTTTAGACCGACAAGTTAGGAAGTTGTGAAATAAAGAAGTTTCTTTCGTGAAAGTGTTGTGCAATAATCAATTAGTTGAGGGTACTACTTGGGAGGCCGAGGCACATATGATGTCCCTGTCACGACCCGGGAGCACCCCCTAGTCGTAACCGGCGTACTCGACCTCGAAGAGGTCTAATACAAGCCTCTTAGCATTCATTCATCGCATAGACACTAAAACCATAAGGAATTTAAAACTTTCTTTACCAAAAAAAATATTGCATAAAACAAATAGCAAGCGGAAGACTTTCTAGACTTTATA